>JANAVB010038618.1:0-58962 GCA_029216955.1 Iris pallida
TTTCCATCTCTAATTTCTACATAGCCTTGTAATAGTTCCCAAGAATCATAACAAAGATTTTTAAGTTCTCAAACTAGGTTGACCTTAAACATCCTCATTAGTTTTGAAATACATCCAGAATATTCATACCCACTTTCTGTGATTGTTTCTAAATGATAACATTTATCTCTCGATTTCATTTTAACCTTTACCACTCCATTTCAAATTTTTATATTTGACATCCAACCTCTGATTCCTACCAATCATCAATATAACCAATTACATCATTTCCGAACTAGATGATTTATATCACTTCTCCAATTCTCATATAAAAATGATATAAGATTCAGAGTTTTCAGTTATAGCTGACAGAATATATATGAGACAGGAATTGATATATCAGGACAGTATATGACAAGGAATGATGGTAGTAAAAATATTGGCAGGAAAAGAATGATAATAGAATCTGTTCTGCTTATCTATTAAAAAGAGGGACCCTTTTTTTTTGAAACAAGAATTATAATACCAAATCCAAAATAAGGCCTAGCAAAATTATTGGTTTATTTTATTAAGAAGAAATAATTTTTGTAAAAGTTACACAAGGTTTATAAAAATAGCTAAAGCTCATCCTAAGTAAACAATGAGAAACAAAACAAACAAAATACAATAATTCCTTCTCTTTTTTTTTGAATGACTGAAACAAAAGTAGCAAAACATGTTCGAAAACATTTAAGGTAAAATCTGATAATCATATGCGTCTATCCAAAATCATGGTACTCTAATCCTCGTCATACTAGTGAGCAAGGCTACGATAATCACAGAGTCCTTGACTTTATGCACATACTTCTAGAATCATGATATTTAACATTTTCGCGGTGCCGCTAGCTTGATGCGAAAACCTTAATTCCCACACCGAAAATAATATCCAAAGTCAGACTATAGTCCTCACCATGTGATATGTGACTATAGAAGACTAGATTCCATAACATAGATGACCTAGCCCATATAATTCATCTTGCCAAAATTAAATTAAATCAACAATGAATTCCCAAAAATCAAATCAAATTATCAACGAGCATCAAAATTCAAAAATGAACAAAATCCTTCAAATCATATAACTACAAACTCGGATGCTATAGCTAACATCAAGATTCAAATTTCAACAATCTTCATCAAAACAATAAATACAACTCAAATTCAATAATCATCCATCAAATCAAATTCAATAGCAGAAAGTAAGATAAATCAAATAAAAAAAAAGAAAAGAGTTTTCAAATCGGAGTTAACAGATTCTCAAGGGTCGTTCCAGGAATCTCTCAAGGGTTCCTATTTGTGATTGAGTACTTCAAAATAATATCCTAAATCCTCTGCAGGCTGTAGTGGTACTCTAGTTCGAATACCACTACACAAACTCGACCTGCATGGGCCACACTAAAAGTGTCACGACCCGCACCCACCGTGAGGGTACGAGTACGTAACAACGCCCAGCCTACGCCGCAGTGTCGGCGGTAGAACGCTGTCCTAGGTCTCAATGCATATACAGTATAAGACTAAACAGTTTATACTCCCCGAATGGGGTGACATAGCAATACGTCTCAATCACTCTAAGGTAGAGCATGATAAAGATAGATAAAAACATGAAATCCAAAAGAGATACAGGAGATAGAAGTCTAAGTGTCTATGATACATAACCCATAATACATCTCAAAACTCAATACAGTAATCCACAAAGTAAAATACAACTCCCCCAAAATAAAATAACTACCTAAACAACCTCTAATGTGTCTCCTCTAGGCTAGCAGGCACCTCCATGCTATCTGTAAATTATCAACAGGTCTAGTCAGGATGGGAGCGAGCACAAAATATCTCACGCAGTTCATATCGAGTAGGAATATAAAGCATGCAATAGAGTAAAGTACATAAAATGCTGAAAGAAGAATGCATAGAAAACAATAGAGATTTAATAACAGGAAATTCTAAATATGATAAGTAAGAACGTAAGGAACATGTGATTTCGAGTACAATCTGGTTTATGTAACGGGCTAGGAAAATACAATGGTAACTCCATTGTACGTGGGTGTACAATAGACATATACAATAGTTATACAATATTGTACAATAGGATTTGAGTACATAACCAATTCTACTCCCCTCCCCAATCAATACACAAGGATCTACTCCAGTTACGTTATCTTATACAATAGTGTACAATGTTATACAATGGATGTACAATGTTATACAATAGTGTACAATGGTCTATCCCTGGGGCTCATGTGATAATGAGAGTACAATATGCACAATGAGTATACAAGGATATGGGTATTCAATAAATATAATATGGAAGTGAAACGCACGTCACAATATGTATTTAGTGAATACAATGAGATAACATCTCAAAAGAAGATCCATATAGTACCAATCCGTGATACAGTCGTGTCAGCATCAAGTACAGTAATCTAGAGCAAGAATATAAATCCATACAAGTATGAAACGGTCAGAGAATGTACTCGCCTGATTTTTGAATGTCCAAAGTAAATATACTGTCCGAGGAGAGGTGTCTGGCTCCTAATTAGAACAGCATGTCCAGAAGGATAATATAAAGCACTACAATGCATTCTACATGAATCTAGGTCAAACTAGGCCAAAGTCAACCCTTGGTCAACTCTGGTCAACTGCACTAGTCAAACTAGGTCAAACTAGGTCATGTCCTAACCCAGTAAGTCTTACTAGGCCTAACCAAGACTATCCTAGCAAGCACACATCAATACAAGGCTATACAAGCCAACATAAATCCAACTCTATATAGCATGCAATTATTCAATACTTAAATATGCAAGAATTCACATTGGATATACACTAGGTAATCTATTACTTTAAGCTATATATGTCTACACATATATAAACATGCATATATTAGTATTCAACATTAGGTCTATAATCATGGCATTTCAAATGGTTATATAAACTTATATATTACAACACAATATGCTAACATATATATAATATACATACATAGCTAAGTTAACTATATTCATAAATACTTATTTAAGAGGCTATGTGTGTGTATGTGAACATGGCAAAGGGGCAAGTGAGGGTTAAATGGGCATACATAGTGTATACATCTCAAAGAGTGTCAAAGTGTAAGTTAACAATGTGTCAAGTGTGATAGTGTCAACATAGTGTAAGGGGGTACATGAGGTAATATAGGATTTGTGTTAACATAGAATATTACATCTCATTAACTTGTATATTACATACATTACATCTATTATTATATTACATTCATGCTTGCATTCATTCATCATTCATTTATTCTCTTGCACTACTATATGCACCATACATTACATACTATGGAACCTACATATTCATTACAAGCCATACTTATACATGCTTACATTAGATAGGATACTTACACCTCATACATCATTTATTTAAACATTTACTCATGCTTGCATTCTTTATTTAGTTACATAATGTATATACATTAACATGGGTTAAAATCAAATAGAACATTATATTACACACAAGGGTGCACAAAATGCATATGCCGAATAGTAACTCCTACTAATAATGAATACTATATTATTTCAGCATGAACTAAACTCTATGATTAAAGTATGTTATAGATCTATGTGTTAGCTTTCCGAAACTTTAAACGGATCACATTTTCGTTTCCGGAAACTCCCGGAATCGCGAAAACACCGAGAACGCGTTTGTTTTTCGTACAGCTGACACTCAAATAATTCTCCAGAAAGTTACAGAAAGAATTAGGCCTATAAATACATATTTTTTGAAAGCTAACTTCAATACGCTTCTTTAAAAAAAATGGAAGATTAAACTGAGCTTTGAGGTAGAAGTTATGACATTTCGAAGTTAGGACTGAAATTAAAAACGTGGATAAAATCATGACGGATTTAGATAGTTTGAGCCAAAAGAATACACAATATATATCCTAATTATCCACAACAATAACAGCAATAATGATATGAGGAACCACACTCACAAACTTGATTATATAATCATCATGAACATTTATTACATATATAAATATAGATACACTCTCATTACAATATATATATATAAATCTATATATGTAACATGAACACATCCACAACACAAAGGACACTCCTATGACCTCCAAATGGACACAAAATAGACACAAATGGAGATACAACCATGGGGGTCATTCCTATGGGTTCAAAATAGACCTATATGCATGAGGAAATGGAAAGGAGAAGGGATTTATACCTCCCGGTAGATCGAATCGAAGAAAAACCTTCCCGGAGCGACACCGACACGTAGAGATTCCAAAAGGACACGAACGAGCTCCGAATCCTCCCAAACTTGGGTAGCTTCCTCCTTGACTAGAATGGAGAAGGAAAGAAGAAGATTTGGTGGTGAAATGGAAGGATTTGGTGGAGAAATTGCTAGGGATTGCTCTCTAGGAATTTGGGGAAGAACAAGAGAGAGAAAAATAGATGGATAATGACAAATGGGAGGCTCAACCCTATCCTTATTGTGTCTGGCCATAAAGGTGATTTTCTCCTATTAGGAAAAGTCCAAAAGCCCCTACTAACCTATTCTATGAGTATTAGGAAAGGGCTAATTGGTTGGGGCTAAATTAGTCATTCTAAAGTCTCTAATCACACTAACCTTATCCATAATAATTAGTCTAACCTCTAACTAAAATATTTCTATCATGTGGACTAAAATTAATATCATGTGGGCCATGCCTAACTAGTGTGTGGGTCCCACTAGAGTCAAACTACCCCCGGGTCCCCGTTTCAAGTCGGATTGAGTTGAAATTCGAACCCGACTCAAATAACCCCAAAACAATATCATAAATAATAAAATAATATCAAAATTATTCAAAGAGGTCAAATGCAAAAATATTTAGGCCAAAAATGACATTAAAATATCATAATCACATGGTTAGGCTCTAGGTCAAACAGTCTCTAGGATTTCACTAGCAAAACGTCAAAACCACAAGTCATTGATTTAAATAATTTTAAAATGATTTAAAATCACCAAAATTATATCATGAATTAAATATCATTATTAAAATAATTATAAACACAAAATTTCAAAATTACCCACAATCAGAAAATTAAAATAAAATAAAAAAATCAACCCGAAATTTAGGGTGCTCACATCCTACCCACCTTATAAAAATTTTGTCATCGAAATTAAAATGTTCGTAATCCTTCTAGGTCTAACCCCCACAATCAAATCTCAGAACTTAAATAAATCATACCATCAAAAGGACGACATACAGGGTCATGGCATACGGTGGTAGTGAAAGTCTCATCTAGGTATTCTAGTCATGCTAAACCAAAACGGTCATAGGGTATCAAAACACACAAGCAATCTAGGGTGCTAAACAAAAGTTACAAAAACAACAAACCATCAAAACTGTAAGGCAGTCTACCATCCTATATGAAAACTGATACTTATCATAAAAGTAAAGAAAAGTAACTACCCATTATCTTTAAAGGGTTCAGAAAAAAAAAGAAAATCAAAATCAAAGTTAAGGAATGAAAGCCAATTCCATGGAAAATTTTCAATCACAATACGTATTAAGAACATTTAGTCTTGATACGATCTAAGTTGATCAAATTGGGGGAAATCAAGATTTAGGCAATATGGAGGACAGGTTCAACAAAGTCTGAGATCGAGCATACAAGGATAGAGATTCAGGTCACAATCAAATTTAATTCAATTAAGTACAACCCAAGATATAAATATGATAAGAAAGATAATCGAAGTCGATTTGGTCGGATTAAGGAAACTAGGATTCAATGATATTGAAAAATCCCTTTTAGAGAAAACAGGAAAAGATTTCATACGAAGTCAGCAAATCATCCCTCTCTAATACTATCAGTTTATCATTTGCTAAACCATATTCTTTTTTTTTCTCACAAGTCCCAATATGAAAATCAACCTCTATATAACTATCATCGAATTTTTATAACCTTCAGTCATCTAAACCTTTACCACAATCACCATAGACAAAATCTTTAAGTTCCAAAATATTTTCCACGAAACATACCCCTCTTTTTAGGAGTCAACACTTATTCATTTAATCAAAATTTCAAATTCCGTCACCTCGTTTTAAATTAGATCCAAAACCTCTAAATACAGTTTATGGAATCCTTGGGCTTGTTTAAATCGAGTCTCGTATTCACTAAACTCCAATACCACTATGTCACACAAATTTTTTTTTTTATAAATCAACCTTCATATTTTCTTCAACGTTCACTTTAAATTTTTTTTTTGAATTCTACAATTTTCTTCCAATCATCTAAAATAATTTCTATAACGTAAAATCCTTGTGTTCTCTCTGTCTCTAGTCACCATCTTACAATATCTAGTTCAATTTCGCATAATCATTTTATTTGATTAAATTCTCCTTTCCATCTCTAAATTTCTACATAGCCTTGTAATAGTTCCCAAGAATCAATAACAAAGATTTTTAAGTTCTCAAAACTAGGTTGACCTTAAACATCCTTATTAGTTTTGAAATACATCCATGAATTATTCATAACCCACTTTCTGTGATTGTTTCTAAATTGATAACATTTATCTCTCGATTTTATTTTAAACCTTTACCACATCTCCATTTCAAATTTTTCATATTTGACATCCAACACTCTGATTCCTACAAAATCATCATATGATAACCAATTACATCATTTCCGAACTAGATGATTTATATCACTTCCTCAACATTTTTCAGATAAAAAATGATATAAAGATTCAAGAGTTTTCAAGTTATAGCTGACAGAATTATTTATGAGACAGGGAATTGATATAATCAGGACAGGTATATAAGACAAGGAATGATGGTAGTAAAAATATTGGCAGGAAAAGAATGATAATAGAATCTGTTCTGCTTATCTATTTAAAAGAGGGACCCATTTTTTTTTGAAACAAGAATTATAATACCAAATCCAAAATAAGGCCTAGCAAAATTATTGGTTCATTGTATTAAGAAGAAATAAATTTTTGTAAAAAGTTACACAAGGTTTATAAAAATAGCTAAAGCTACATCCTAAGTAAACAATGAAAAACAAAACAAAACAAAATAACAATAATTCCTTCTATTTTTTTTTGAATGACTGAAACAAAAGTAGCAAAAATATGTTCGAAAATATTTAAGGTACAATCTGATAATCATATGCGTCTATCCAAAATCATGGTACTCTAAATCCTCGTCATACTAGTGAGCAAGGCTACGATAATCACAGAGTCCTTGACTTATGCACATACTTCTAGAATCATGGTATTTAACATTTTCGCGGTGCCGCTAGCTTGGCTGCGAAAACCTTAAATTTCTACACCCGAAAAATATATCCAAAGTCAGACTATATGTCCTCACCATGCTGACTAATGTGACTATAGAAGACTAGATTCCATAACATAGATGACCTAGCCCATATAATTTCATCTTGCCAAAAATTAAATTAATCAACAATGAATTTCCAAAAATCAAATCAAATTTATCAACGAGCATCAAAATTCAAAAATGAACAAAATCCTTCAAATCATATAACTACAAACTCGGATGCTATAGCTAACATCAAGATTCAAATTTCAACAATCTTCATCAAAATCAATAAATACAAACTCAAATTCAATAATAATCCATCAAAATCAAATTCAATAGCAGAAAGTAAAGATAAATCAAATCAAGAAAAAAGAAAAGAGTTTTCAAATCGGAGTTAAACAAGATTTTCAAGGGTCGTTCCAGGAATCTCTCAAGGGTTCCTATTTGTGATTGAGTACCTTCAAAATATATCCTAATCCTACTGCAGGCTGTAGTGGTACTCTAGTTCGAATACCACTACACAAACTCGACCTGCATGGGCCACCACTAAAAACGTGTCACGACCCGCACCCACCGTGAGGGTACGAGTACGTAACAACGCCCAGCCTACGCCGCAGTGTCGGCGGTAGAACGCTGTCCTAGGTCTCAATGCATATAATAGTATAAGACTAAACAGTTTATACTCCCCGAATGGGGGTGACATAGCAGATACAGTCTCAATCACATCTAAGGTAGAGCATGATAAAGATAGATAAAACATAAAATCCAAAAGAGATACAGGGGATAGAAGTCTAAGTGTCTATGATACATAAACCCATAAATACATCTCAAAACTCAATACAGTAATCCACAAAGTAAAATACAACTCCAGACAAAATGAAATAACTACCTAAACAACCTCTAATGTGTCTCCCCTAGGCTAGCAGGCACCTCCAGGCTATCTGTAAAATTTATCAACAGGTCTAGTCAGGATGGGAGCGAGCACAAAATATCTCACGCAGTTCATATCGAGTTAGGAAATATAAAGCATGCAATAGAGTAAAGTACATGAAACGCTGAAAGAAGAATGCATAGAAAACAGTAGAGATTTAATAACAGGAAATATCTAAATATGATAAGTAAAAACTGTAAGGAACATGTGATTCAGAGTACAATCTGGTTATGTAAACGGGCTAGGAAAATACAATGGTAACTCCATTGTACGTGGGTGTACAATAGACATATACAATAGTTATACAATGTTGTACAATAGGATTTGAGTACATAACCAATTCTACTCCCCTTCCAAATCAATACACAAGGATCTACTCCAGTTACGTTATCTTATACAATAGTGTACAATGTTATACAATGGATGTACAATGTTATACAATAGTGTACAATGGTCTATCCCTGGGGCTCATGTGATAATGAGAGTACAATATGCACAATGAGTATACAAGGATATGGGTATTCAATAAATATAATATGGAAGTGAAATGCACGTCATAATATGTATTTAGTGAATACAATGAGATAACATCTCAAAAGAAGATCCATATAGTACCAATCCGTGATACAGTCGTGTCAGCATCAAGTACAGTAATCTAGAGCAAGAATATAAATCCATACAAGTATGAAACGGTCAGAGAATGTACTCGCCTGATTTCTGAATGTCCAAAGTAAATATACTGTCCGAGGAGAGGTGTCTGGCTCCTAATTAGAACAGCACAAGTCACAACATGTCCAGAAGGGTAATATAAAGCACTACAATGCATTCTACATGAATCTAGGTCAAACTAGGCCAAAGTCAACCCTTGGTCAACTCTGGTCAACTGCACTAGTCAAACTAGGTTAAACTAGGTCATGTCCTAACCCAGTAAGTCTTACTAGGCCTAACCAAGACTATCCTAGCAAGCACACATCAATACAAGGCTATACAAGCCAACATACATCCAACTCTATATAGCATGCAATTATTCAATACTAAATATGCAAGAATTCACATTGGATATACACTAGGTAATCTATTACTTTAAGCTATATATGTCTACACATATATAAACATGCATATATTAGTATTCAATATTAGGTCTATAATCATGGCATTTCAAATAGTTATATAAACTTATATATTACAACACAATATGCTAACATATATATAATATACATACATAGCTAAGTTAACTATATTCATAAATACTTATTTAAGAGGCTATGTGTGTGTATGTGAACATGGCAAAGGGGCAAGTGAGGGTTAAATGGGCATACATAGTGTATACATCTCAAAGAGTGTCAAAGTGTAAGTTAACAATGTGTCAAGTGTGATAGTGTCAACATAGTGTAAGGGGGTACATGAGGTAATATAGGATTTGTGTTAACATAGAACATTACATCTCATTAACTTGTATATTGCATACATTATATTTATTATTATATTACATTCATGCTTGCATTCATTCATCATTCATTTATTCTCTTGCACTACTATATGCACCATACATTACATACTATGGAACCTACATATTCATTACAAGCCATACTTATACATGCTTACATTAGATAGGATACTTACACCTCATACATTATTTATTTAAACATTTACTCATGCTTGCATTCTTTATTTAGTTACATAATGTATATACATTAACATGGGTTAAAATCAAATAGAATATTATATTACACACAAGGGTGCACAAAATGCATATGCCGAATAGTAACTCCTACTAATAATGAATACTGTATCATCTCAGCATGAACTAAACTCTTTGATTAAAGTATGTTATAGATCTATGTGTTAGCTTTCCGAAACTTTAAACGGATCGCGTTTTCGTTTCCGGAAACTTCCGGAATCGCGAAAACACCGAGAACGCGTTTGTTTTTCGTACAGCTGACACTCAAATAATTCTCCAGAAAGTTACAGAAAGAATTAGGCCTATAAATACATGTTTTTGGAAAGCTAACTTTAATACGCTTCTTTTAAAAAAACGGGAGATTAAACTGAGCTTTGAGGTAGAAGTTATGACATTTCGAAGTTAGGGCTGAAATTAAAAACGTGGATAAAAATCATGACGAATTTAGATAGTTTGAGCCAAAAGAATACACAATATATATCCTAATTATCCACAACAATAACAGCAATAATGATATGAGGAACCACACTCACAAACTTGATTATATAATCATCATGAACCATTTATTACATATATAAATATAGATACACTCTCATTACAATATATATATATAAATCTATATATGTAACATGAACACATCCACAACACAAAGGACACTCCTATGACCTCCAAATGGACACAAAATAGACACAAATGGAGATACAACCATGGGGGTCATTCCTATGGGTTCAAAATAGACCTATATGCATGAGAAAATGGAAAGAAGAAGGGATTTATACCTCCCGGTAGATCGAATCGAAGAAAAACCTTCCCGGAGCGACACCGACACGTAGAGATTCCAAAAGGACACGAACGAGCTCCGAATCCTCCCAAACTTGGGTAGCTTCCTCCTTGACTAGAATGGAGAAGGAAAGAAGAAGATTTGGTGGTGAAATGGAAGGATTTGGTGGAGAAATTGCTAGGGATTGCTCTCTAGGAATTTGGGGAAGAACAAGAGAGAGAAAAATAGATGGATAATGACAAATGGGAGGCTCAACCCTATCCTTATTGTGGCTGGCCATAAAGGTGATTTTCTCCTATTAGGAAAAGTCCAAAAGCCCCTACTAACCTATTCTATGAGTATTAGGAAAGGGCTAATTGGTTGGGGCTAAATTAGTCATTCTAAAGTCTCTAATCACACTAACCTTATCCATAATAATTAGTCTAACCTCTAACTAAAATATTTCTATCATGTGGACTAAAATTAATATCATGTGGGCCATGCCTAACTAGTGTGTGGGTCCCACTAGAGTCAAACTACCCCCGGGTTCCCGTTTTAAGTCGGATTGAGTTGAAATTCGAACCCGACTCAAATAACCCCAAAACAATATCATAAATAATAAAATAATATCAAAATAATTCAAAGAGGTCAAATACAAAAATATCTTAGGCCAAAAATGACATTAAAATATCATAATCACATGGTTAGGCTCTAGGTCAAACAGTCTCTAGGGTTTCACTAGCAAAACGTCAAAACCACAAGTCATTGATTTAAATAATTTTAAAATGATTTAAAATCACCAAAAATTATATCATGAATTAAATATCATTATTAAAATAATTATAAACACAAAATTTCAAAATTACCCACAATCAGAAAATTAAAAAAAAAAAATCAACCCGAAATTTAGGGTGCTCACATTGCCCCTGTGTCCAGAATTAGACTTAAGGACAGACAATTCTAGATAATTTGACTATTCTGAGACTGTTGACATTGTTTATTTCAGCTTTCGAAGACAGTTGTGGTGACTTGGACTTTATGGATTATCAGTTGACTGTATTTTTGTTGGTTCTCCGTGCAACCCCTAGGCAAGTATACCTTGCCTCCCGCTACAGTTTTATTTACATGCATTTTATTTCAGTTTCCAGCTTTGGATTATTTATGGACATGTGCTTTTTCGTAGTATTTTCTGTGGAGTTGTTTTATTAGCCATGTTCATGTTTTGGCCTTGTGTTTCATATTTGGAGTTCCCGTCAGTACCTTGCTTGATTTGTGTCATAGAACAGTTGCGTGTAGTGAACTGCCATAGCCTTAATTATCATTGTACACAACCAGAGAGTCCACACTCGGGACGAGGGTTGTTTGGTGCACCAGAGAGTCCACACACGGGACGAGGGTGTTTGTCGTGATCAAATGGCACCAGAGAGTCCACACGGGACGAGGGTTGACCATTTACACCAGAGAGTCCACACATGGGATAAGGGTGTCTTGCCGTGAGCTAGTCAGAGAGTCCACACTCGGGATGAGGGTTAGCGCTTAGTTCAAATCCGTGAGTCCACACTCGGGATGAGGGTTTGGTTTCTTCCATTGATCTCGTGATTATCGTTCATCCGGCAGTTCATTTATACCTAGTTGTTCTAGTGTTCGTGTTCGTGTTTGTATTCGTATTCGTGTTCGTGTTCGCGTTTACGTTCGAGTTTGTGTTTGTGTTCGTGTTAGTATTCATGGTCATTGGTCTTGTTCTTGTTCTTTCTTGCTTATTTTCTTGCGCATGATAAAACTGTTAGATAGGTATGTATATTATGTATCTTGCTATGTCCTCTGAGGACCTGATGATCTCCTCAGGTTTAGTGATTGCATGGAGTTAGCTAGTAGTTCTGGATGGCGGAGGATTTGCGGTTCTTACGGGATTCAGGTACCGTTATTGTGCTTATTATCCGCTCGTGCTTTCATACCTTATCATGAGTTATCCTGTTCCTTGTTTCAGTTGTAGATTCTTGTTATATTCCTTAGAGTCTTATCGGACATTTATGCTAGTGGGCTGCAGACCATGACACATAGTGTTCATTCATGTTTCATATTCTTATTATGGATTGAGATATAGATTGTTTGCCATGATTTGGCAGTATACCATAGCCTTGACAGCGTTTACGTATTCGAGTCGGGCTGGAGTCCGTTCGATACGTAGCTGGGCTTGCTCACGAACTCGCATCCGAAAAGCGGGTGTGGGTCGTGACAAGTTTCTTTGGTGGCCCATGCAGGTCAGAGCATATCGTATCGGTTACGTAACTGTACTGATACGAGCCTGCGACCTTGACTAGACCTTAGAAATCTCAATCCACTCTGCCTTGAAAATTCTCGTAGAAATTTTCCACGTCCTTGAAAACTCTATATTTGCTCTCAATTATACTTCCTTGCTTCCTGTGCCATTGATTCTCGTCCCTTTTATTTCGGGGTGACGAATGATCGTGCTATCTAGGATTTATCAGAAATTCTTAATTTATAGTATAATATTGCTTGACTATTGAATATTGGTTATTTATATAAATGGGGGATTATAGGTACCATATGTCCTAGATAGTCTTGGTAGAATTTTTAGTTACTAGTTAGAAGATTATATGATTTTAGTGACCTGTGTTTCAAGGGAGTAGTGTGACCAAATGAGGGTAGAAGTCCTCAAATATTCTTGGTTGTAAAATATTTTTTGAAATTAAATTTGAGGAGTATGAGGTAATAGTAGACTTTGAAATTTAAGGAATGGTCATGAATTGGAATTTCGAGGACGAAATTATTTTAAGGTGGGTAGATTTGTAGCTCCCCTTCCCAAAAAGTATTTTTTTGAAAATATTTTTTTTTATTTTTATTGAGTTGAATGGTGATTTTTAGATTTTATAAATATTTATTTAGTTAATTATTACGGTAGATGATTTTAGCCATGGTTAAGTTTTGAAGTACTAGACGACTAGGATTTGTGGCACGGGAGATGTAGCAGTGTGCCTTGACTAGTGTACTAGCCATGCCCGGGGATACCTAGCCATAGGGATGTCCTAACTAGGAAAACCAGGCCAAATTGTGACATGACCATTATAAATAGTTAATTATTTATTGTTAATATTATTGACTTGTAGGAGACCCGGTTTATGTCGAATTGGCCTGGACTGAACCCGAACCGAACCCAAACCTACGTAGTTGGGTAGTGCGACCAAAGACGCCCATGTAGGTGTGCATTATTAGTGTTTTGTATTTTATTTTAGTGGGATATTAAATATTTTGCGATACCTCTGTTATATATATGTGTTATTGATATTAAATTGATAATTATTCTATAATAGGATAAATATTCCTTTTTGTGATGTAATTCTAGATTGCTAAGATTTATACCATATATATGTGTATGTGTATATATATATATATATATATATATATATATATATATATATATATATATATATATATATATATATATTAAAGTGTGTTTTGTATGTATATATAAATATATATATATATATATATATATATATATATATATATATATATATATATATATATATATATATATATATATATATATATATATATATATATATTAAAGTGTGTTTTGTATGTATATATAAATATATATTATGTTATCATATGTATTTGTATTTTTTTTTTTGTATATATATATAAAGATATATTAATATATGTATTGTATATATATAAATATATATATTAAAGTGTGTATTTGTATATATATATATATATATATATATATATATATATATATATATATATATATATATATATATAAAGATATATTAATGTGTGTATTTGTATATATATATAAATATATATCAATGTGTGTATTTGGATATATATATATATATATAAATATATTATATTATATTTGTATGTATAAATGTAGAAATGTTATTGATTTGTATACATGCAATTTAAGCCCACAGCAGCCCGGCCAAATCAACAAAGCCCAGCGTAGGGGCCCAACAACCCGAGCCCCCATGTGGCCCAGCCCGTGCGCTGATGGACAACCTCTCCAAACCGAGCCTTAACACATACATAATGCCTATCGGGAGGAATCAATCATACGCAAAGGAAATGATCGGGAAGGGTTCGAAACACCCAAACCCTAACTCTCAAACAGAGCGACCCCCTCTGGGTGTGCGTGCCACCCTGGGCGCAGCCGGACACGGCCGAGGCGGTCACGCCCCGCTCCCGCAGGAGCGATCGTCCTCGCTAAGGCGTGATGCCGCAGGAGCCTAGATTGCGCTCGTGCAAGGCGATTCCATAACGGCCGATTCCATTGGCGGTGACGGGGTCGTCGCACAGAAGTCCCAAGCAGAAACATTGAATACATTACAGCGGAATTTAAAGAACACATGAACACAAGTATTTCAAAGAACACTCTTTTATTGATATTGAATTCAAGATTACATCAGTGGGCGCAAGGCCAATTTACAATGTCTCTCAAGCTCTCTTTTCTCTCAATTACAAGTCACTCTGCTCTCTCTCTTCTCTCGAGTACATGCTTGAATCAGCGGAAGCTTCGGAAGGCGATGTCCATACATTATGTCCTGTATAAGTCTTCAGTCCAGGCGGCCGCACGCTTCGAATCGCCAAGGAACTCCGTGCCTCGACGCATCCAAGCGAACTCTGCGCCACGAGCTTCTACCTGTGCCTGCACATGAACACTGTGTGGGTGTCAGTACTCAACTGTACTGGTGGAGTGAGCTTCTCGCCCCCCCATACAAAACCTACACGTTCATTTACTTTGTGCAGCTTAAAACCCTTTCGATTGTCTTTCTAGTCTTGCCTTAGGTTCAGTTTTAGGACCCGCGCCTTGGCGCAACTTGTGTGTCAAAACCATCCCGTGCTTGTAAGGTCAACGTTAACTCATACTTTGTCTCTAGACCCCTTCTTTTGCCAACAACGTAACCTATCAGGTCGTGCTTGCCTTTCGGCCAAAATCAGAGACGCAACTACGCGGTAGTACCCAATTTTATTACGACCGTTCAACTACAAGATATACGGATAGAACGGGTATGTCGGCGAGGCGATGCGATCGCGCAAAGCCTTAGAACGTGTCACGCTTAGTTGGTCGTGACTTCAAAAGTCCCGAGCGAGATGTCGCTAGACAACTTGTCATTGGGCAACGCGAGTTAGAAAATGGTTCGGAACGATGAATGAAAATGAATGGTCTTGATCGAGGAAACTTAGAGGATCGTGCGTACGATTTCGAATTGATTCAAATGAATTGTGACTTGAGTTTGAACAACAATCTTGAAACGAGCTTGAGGAATAGCGATCGAACTTGATTTTGTATTGAATAGAATGGGATTGTTGAATATCCAACTCGGACAAACAACATCAATGCACGACTCGAAATTGGTTGCAAAGGAAGATCGTCAGGTTACGCATATCGTCGATGGTATTGAGGCGTATCAAAGATCGATATGTGATAACTCGGGGGTACTCTGACTCGACAAATGACGATCGTGCAAATGTCATTGTTCCGTTGGAAGCTATACTTGGGATGTTGAAACGTGTCGAGGAAAATATAGACGTGGCTCGTAGATTTTCTAGTTGAACGAAATGATGAATGGACTATCGATCTTGGCTCGAATGAAAATGAAAATACTTGGATTTACTTCGACGATAACCTCAACGTCGACATTCTTGTCTTACGCGAGCACAACTTTAGCCTCGCACATGCGTTGCGTCGGATTTGAGGCGATCGTTCCGCGTGAGCGCTGACATGGTGATTCATGTCGCGGGAACAATCGGACTCGGAAGATCAGGACGCGGCAACTTTAATTGTCTCGACTTGTCGGTTTGATGCGAAGGAAGATTCGAGGATGTTTTGACTTGTGATCGATGAATGAAATGAACTTAAGGATTGAGTAGGTCCAATCCGCGCATCGAGAATGAATTAGTCTAGACACAAAACAAGGGTTACGTCCCGATGAGAATGACTATCTCGCGGGAGCGTGCATGGTGATTCATGCCCACCGCGGTTAATCTGACTCGCGTGAGATCGGGGCGCAACACGTTGTTAAGCTAGACGACCTTGTGATCGGTTTCGTGAATTGGAATAGACGACTTCGGAAATGTAAAATGTGGATTATGGTTTAGCGGCGAATTACGTAGTAACGTGCTTGACTTGGAAGGATTTGATAGGCAGATTATGTCGAACGTGTTCGAAGAGATAGACTATGCGAAATGGTTTGTTGAACGAGCGATATTGATACGTCAGAGAATTTGGTCGAACGCGAGTTATTGTAGGATGGCTTTACCGAATGACTCGGACCCCGTACGACGAATGTTGGGATGTGCGTAGGAAATCGATGCTCGATGTTTAGAAATCAGAGTGATGCGAGCTTGGGTAGAAAAACCCGTACTATCAACTTGGTTTGACCTTAGGATGGGGTCAGTGTTGATATTGTTGTTTGGGAACTATGATTCCAATACTGACGAATGACTTTAGCCAAAAGACATAGCCTAGCGAATAGGCGGACGTCCCGGCGTAAAGCGATAGAAGTTATGGTGGCACCACTCGCGAGCTCGGTTGAGATGCATGTATATCAGGGACGCTTGAATACGTGCACGAATCCGACTCGAGTGGCGATGGCGGATTCTCTATCACAAGGCTTGGCTGAAATGCATGTATTTTGGGGACGCCTAGAATATGTGCACGATCCAACCAAGTGATATGTTGAATCAAGTGAGACTTGAGGAATGGAAAAGTGTTAAGGATTTTGAAATAGAGATTCGAAGAAAAGATTGAGGGTAGTGCGAACGTGGCTCGGATTGAGGAAACGCATAGGCGTAGTGCATGCGAGAGTTCTAGAAAGGCAAGTAAAGTGGTAAGTCAATAAGTAAGTACTCAGTAAGTCTCGAGGACGAGACTTGTTCTGAGTGGTGTATGTTGTAGTGTCCTGTCCCGCTCAGTCAATCGGAGGAATCGAAACGCCGACGGCGTTCGGACTTGGCCTTGCGACGGCCGTTTGAAGACATCGCTCAGGTGGGGTAGTTTCGGTGAACTTACCTCATCTTTACCTTCTCATAATAAATCGTGTTTTCAACTTGCACAAGTAGGCTTGAAGATAAAAGATACGAACCCACATAGCTAAAGGGAGTAATCCCGTCGAGTTGAATTGAGTTAGAATATGGAAACGTCCAATGGTCGGCTTAGAATTGATGCACGTCGTGCTTTGAAAATGTCACTCGGTCCTTCGTCCCGTGGCTTGGGAGAAGGAAGTTTGTTGAGTTGGCAAGTCATGATCGCAGCCTAAGTCATAGGCGTCGCCCGCATAAATGCTTCATAAAGCATGCACGGTCCCATCGTCCAGGGCTTGGCATAGCCTTGGCTTGCCCCAGGAGTTAAGTTACGTCGTATGACTGCCGGCGTAAGTCCAAGTACCCAAATGACTTGGTCGTTCAAAGTTGAACGGTACACGGCACGTTCCATCGAAGCAAGGCTCGACGCAGCCTTTGCTCGTTAAGTTGTAGGCTGAGTAAGTTAGGCAAAGTTATGCCGGTCGACCTAAGTCATTCCAAGTGCTGTCCCGCTCATTCTGTGGTTGACAGGTTAAATAGTCCCACGATCCCAAGGCCCGTCATATAAAGTATGACTTGGGCGATAACGTCACGTAGAACAGAAGTCGGATTGAGGCACGATGGCACGGTCCTAGTGTTTTAAGGCACGGGCCACGGTTGATTTATTGAGTTTGGAGAAAGGGGCAAGAGAGAGGATTATGCTCGCGACTATAGGTCGTCGAGGCGGTCTCAGAAGAAAGAAGAATGCTCGCGACTATAGGTCGTCGAGGCGGTCTCAGAAGAAAGAAAAATGTCCGCGACTATAGGTCGTCGTGGCGGACTCAGATTTGGAAAGTGTCGATCGCGTCTTGCATGGTCATTGGACAACTTGTCGACAACGTGAGTTTCCCCGCACGGCAACCCGAGGCCTCGGAACCGCTGCGGGCATTGGGAAACATGCAACTTGTCGACAGGGTGAAAGTTTCCCCGCACGGCAAGCTCGAGGCCACGGGACCGTTGCGGGCATTGGGAAACAAAAGATAAACTGTGCTTTGCACGGGTTAGGCGGTGACTTGCAGCGGGGCTAGCTACCTTGCGCTGAAAGGGACGCCCGTCTAATAAAAGAAAGAGGAGTCCAATATGGCTCTGGGAACCAGTGACCAAGTTCATATAGATATCGGCAGATAGCGGCTAACCGCGTGTATGCCTTTGGATTGAGTTGAGTTGAATATGTATGCAGTATGCAGTAAGAAAGACACAATGTCTGGGCCTAAGATTTGGCAACAGCAAAGGCGGCGTGCTTCGGCACGGGATGTGGCGTCGAGTGATAAGTCGTTGGATAGAGTGCTTGAGTTAGACTTGAACTGTTGCGAGTTAAGTCAAGAAGGGCCGTAGGGCAGTTTTCTTGAAGTTATGTGAGTTACGAGGCACGACACAAAGGAATTATCGCACGGTCGTAATAAAATTGGGTACTACCGCGTAGTTGCGTCTCTGATTTTGGCCGAAAGGCAAGCACGACCTGATAGGTTACGTTGTTGGCAAAAGAAGGGGTCTAGAGGCAAAGTATGAGTTAACGTTGACCTTACAAGCACGGGATGGTTTTGACACACAAGTTGCGCCAAGGCGCGGGTCCTAAAACTGAACCTAAGGCAAGACTAGAAAGACAATCGAAAGGGTTTTAAGCTGCACAAAGTAAATGAACGTGTAGGTTTTGTATGGGTGGGCGAGAAGCTCACTCCACCAGTACAGTTGAGTACTGACACCCACACGGTGTTCATGTACAGGCACAGGTAGAAGCTCGTGGCGCAGAGTTCGCTTGGATGCGTCGAGGCACGGAGTTCCTTGGCGATTCGAAGCGTGCAGCCGCCTGGACTGAAGACTTATACAGGACATAATGTATGGATATCGCCTTCCGAAGCTTCCCTGTCCAAAGTAAACCAAGTTAGTCAACAATATAACATGAAGTAACTTAACGTGATTCATGCAAACATTCAATGTTACGGGCGTGTCCATGTCTCGGGTTCTAGCACGTTGTAGGCATGTTCATTCACGTCGCAGGCATGTTCAGAGTGTTAGGTTTCGAGCATGTTCAGAAGGCACATTTCCAGCATGTTCAGGGTGTTATATTTCCAGCATGACATTTTCAAAGCACGACGTGCATCAATTCTAAGCCGACCATTGGACGTTTCCATATTCTAACTCAATTCAACTCGACGGGATTACTCCCTTTAGCTATGTGGGTTCGTATCTTTTATCTTCAAGCCTACTTGTGCAAGTTGAAAACATGATTTATTATGTGAAGGTAAAGATGAGATAAGTTCACCGAAACTACCCCACCTGAGCGATGTCTTCAAACGGCCGTCGCAAGGCCAAGCCCGAACGCCGTTGGCGTTTCGATTTTGGGTACTACCGCGTAGTTGCGTCTCTGATTTTGGCCTTAGAAGCCGTGCCCAATAACTCACGTAACTTCAAGAAAACTGCCCTACGGCCCTTCTTGACTTAGCTCGCAACAGTTCAAGTCTAACTCAAGCACTCTATCCAACGACTTATCACTCGACGCCACATTCCGTGCCGAAGCACGCCGCCTTTGCTGTTGCCAAATCTTAGGCCCAGACATTGTGTCTTTCTTACTGCATACTGCATACATATTCAACTCAACTCAATCCAAAGGCATACACGCGGTTAGCCGCTATCTGCCGACATCTATATGAACTTGGTCACTGGCTCCCAGAGCCATAGTGGACTCCTCTTTCTTTTATTAGACGGGCGTCCCTTTCAGCGCAAGGTAGCTAGCCCCGCTGCAAGTCACCGCCTAACCCGTGCAAAGCACAGTTTATCTTTTGTTTCCCAATGCCCGCAACGGTCCCGTGGCCTCGGGCTTGCCGTGCGGGAAAACTTTTACCCTGTCGACAAGTTGCATGTTTCCCAATGCCCGCAGCAGTTCCGAGGCCTCGGGTTGCCGTGCGGGGAAACTCACTTTGTCGACAAATTGTCCAATGACCATGCAAGACGCGATCGACACTTTCCAAATCTGAGTCCGCCACGACGACCTATAGTCGCGGACATTCTTCTTTCTTCTGAGACCGCCTCGACGACCTATAGTCGCGAGCATTCTTCTTTCTTCTGAGACCGCCTCGACGACCTATAGTCGCGAGCATAATCCTCTCTCTTGCCCCTTTCTCCAAACTCAATAAATCAACCGTGGCCCGTGCCTTAAAACACTAGGACCGTGCCATCGTGCCTCAATCCGACTTCTGTTCTACGTGACGTTATCGCCCAAGTCATACTTTATATGATGGGCCTTGGGATCGTGGGACTATTTAACCTGTCAACCGCAGAATGAGCGGGACAGCACTTGGAATAACTTAGGTCGATCGGCATAACTTTGTCTAACTTACTCAGCCTTCAACTTAACGAGCAAAGGCTGCGTCGAGCCTTGCTTCGATGGAACGTGCCGTGCACCGTTCAACTTTGAACGACCAAGTCATTTGGATACTTGGACTTACGCCGGCAGTCATGCGACGTAACTTAACTCCTGGGGCAAGCCAAGGCTATGCCAAGCCCTGGACGATGGGACCGTGTATGCTTTATGAAGCATTTATGTGGGCGACGCCTATGACTTAGGCTGCGATCATGACTTGCCAACTCAACAAACTTCCTTCTCCCAAGCCACGGGATGAAGGACCGAGCGACATTTTCAAAGCACGACGTGCATCAATTCTAAGCCGACCATTGGACGTTTCCATATTCTAACTCAATTCAACTCGACGGGATTACTCCCTTTAGCTATGTGGGTTCGTATCTTTTATCTTCAAGCCTACTTGTGCAAGTTGAAAACACGATTTATTATGTGAAGGTAAAGATGAGGTAAGTTCACCGAAACTACCCCACCTGAGCGATGTCTTCAAACGGCCGTCGCAAGGCCAAGTCCGAACGCCGTCGACGTTTCGATTCCTCCGATTGACTGAGCGGGACGGGGCACTACAGAGGCCGCCCGGATGCAGCGCGCGCGGGTTGACAACAAAACGACAGCAACAGTGACGGCTGGGAGAGCCCCACTTCGCGCAGAGTTTCCCGTCGCCTCGCTGCACCGTTTTTCGAACCGTCGCCTCTGGTATGTAGTCAAACTATACGAGTCTATACCCCTTCATTTAGTTTTATTCGAAGGTCCTAGGTTGCCCAGGAAATCGACCCAAAGTCGATCGAAATCCTGTCAAAACAGGACGTATATGACAGTCCCGACACCCGATTTAGAAGCCTATTTTCTGTCGAGCGATCGACAGATTTGAGAAACTACTTGAACCGAAGTTTAGACAACCTATACGAGATTAGAACGCTTTTTGTAGAACTATTTTTCGTCTATTGTACGCGAAGTTATGTGATGTTGAAAATCAAGAAAAACCTATGTAAAACAGTTTAGAAAATCAATAAAATCCATCCACACGACGTGCGTCCCGCAATTCCGGACAACGTGGTCGCGAATCGAAAGCATCGAAAGGTGCGTAACGGCTTCGTGGTCGTGTGGGCTTTGACGGAATTCAAATTGGTCGCGTGTGCGCGACGAATTTGATACGTATCCGTCGAAATTTACCGTATCGTGCACTTTGCAAATTCTCCAATTACTTTGTGCACGTTCATCAGATCGAGACAAAACTTATGCCAACAGGACCGTATCATTTTTTTGGTCTTGTATGCCAAGTTTGGTCCGATTCTGAGACCGTTGATAAAATTACCGTTTTGCGGGCCCCACGGTCCGACTCAACGGGTGATTTTGTGCACGGTCCGCTGGAATCCAACTCTGGACATACGGTTGGGTTCGTATCAGAAAACTGGATCCGTAGACATGTAGTTTGACGACTTTAGAGACCATTGACTCTGGCACGCTTTTCGGTGCAAAGCGGGTCCAACGGCGGACATCATTTTTGCCGAATTTATCGTTTTGCCCCTGTGTCCAGAATTGGACTTAAGGACAGGCAATCCTAGCTAATTTGACTATTCTGAGACTGTTGGCATTGTTTATTTCAGCTTTCGGAGACAGTTGTGGTGACTTGGACTTTATGGATTATCAGTTGACTGTATTTTTGTTGGTTCTCCGTGCAACCTCCAGGCAAGTATACCTTGCCTCCCTCTACAGTTTTATTTACATGTATTTTATTTCAATTTCCAACTTTGGATTATTTATGGACATGTGCTTTTTTGCGTTATTTTCTGTGGAGTTATTTTATTAGAGATGTTCATGTTTTGGCCTTGTATTTCATATTTGGAGTTCCCGTCAGTACCTTGCTTAATTTGTGTCATAGAACGGTTGCGTGTAGTGAACTGCCATAGCCTTGATTATTGTTGTACACAACCAGAGAGTCCACACTCGGGACGAGGGTTGTTTGGTGCACCAGAGAGTCCACACACGGGACGAGGGTGTTTGTCGTGATCAAATGGCACCAGAGGGTCCACACACGGGACGAGGGTTGACCATTTACACCAGAGAGTCCACACACGGGACGAGGGTGTCTTGTCGTGAGCTAGCCAGAGAGTCCACACTCGGGACGAGGGTTAGCGCTTAGTTCAAACCCGTGAGTCCACACTCGGGATGAGGGTTTGGTTTCTTCCATTGATCTCGTGATTATCGTTCATCCGACAGTTCATTTATACGTAGTTGTTCTAGTGTTCGTGTTCATGTCTGTGTTCGTATTCGTGTTCGTGTTCGCGTTCGAGTTTGTGTTTGTGTTCGTGTTAGTATTCATGGTCATTGGTCTTGTTCTTGTTCTTTCTTGCTTATTTTCTTGCGCATGATAAAACTATTAGATAGGCATGTATATTATGTATCTTGCTATGTCCTCTGAGGACCTGATGATCTCCTCAGGTTTAGTGATTGCATGGAGTTAGCTAGTAGTTCTGGATGGCGGAGGATTTGCGGTTCTTGCGGGTTTCAAGTACCGTTATTGTGCTTATTATCCGCTCGTGCTTTCATACCTTATCATGAGTTATCCTGTTTCTTGATTCAGTTTTAGACTCTTGTTATTTCCTTTAGAGTCTTATCGGGCATTTATGCTAGTGGGCTGCAGACCACGACCCATAGTGTTCATTCATGTTTCATATTCTTATTGTGGATTGAGATATAGATTTGTTTGCCATGATTTGGCAGTATACCATAGCCTTGACAGCGTTTACGTATTCGAGTTGGGCTGGAGTCCGTTCGATACGTAGCTGGCTTGCTCACGTGCTCGCATCCGAAAAACGGGTGCGGGTCGTGACAAGTTTTTTTTGGTGGCCCATGCAGGTCAGAGCATATCGTATCGGTTACGTAACTGTACTGATACGAGCCTGCGAATGTGACTGAACCTTAGAATTAATCTCAATCCACTCCGCCTTGAAAAATTCTCCTAGAAATTCTCTACGTCCTTGAAAATTCCATATTCGCCCTCGATTATACTCCCTTGTTTTCCGTACCGTTGATTCACATCCCTTCCTATTTCGGAGTGACGAACGATCTGCTGTCTAGAATTTATTAGAAATCCTTAAATTATAGTATATATTGCTTGACTATTGAATATTGGTTGTTTATATATATGAGGGATTATAGGTACCTTATGTTCTAGATATTTTTGGTAGAATTATTAGCCACTAGTTAGAAGATTATAAGATTTCAGCGACCTATGTTTCAAGGGAGTAGTGTGACCAAAGGTGGGTAGAAGTCCTCGAGATTTCGTAAATACCAAATGACTAGAGAAGGCCATAAAATATTTTTGAGAAATTAAAATTTAAGGAGATTAAGGTTAAGGTAGATTTTCTGTTTCAATTTTAAGGAATAGTTACGAATTAGAATTTCGAGGACGAAATTTTTTAAGGTGGGTAGAATGTAAACCCCCTGGCCTAAAAAAATCTTAATTTTCTAAATTTTAGACTAAATATTTAATATCGTGCTTTGTAAAGACTTAAAATAGCTATTTATAAATAGATATAAATCGCAAATTAATATATGATAACTAATAAGTATTGATAATATATATATACTACACATATTCTTTGGGCCTTAAAGCCCATTCATGTACATTTGTTATTTAGGCCTTTAAACTTGTGTTATATATAATCTATCATGGCTCTAGACTATATTTTTATTTATTTTAACAATTTATGATAAACCTTGCTAGATCTTAGTCTAAGCCCATGTTACTATTACTAATAGGAATTTTATTTATATTCGTATTATAATAATAAATTAATGATGAACCTTGTAAAAAGGAAATATTTGGATATAAATAATTCTTTAACTATAGCACTTATTATCAACTTTTATCTACATATAAACCTTAACCTATATGTATATGTGATTATATCATATACCAATGTTGTACAGACTTGCACCAAACTCATATGTATAATATTTGTTGGATCCTACCCATATATTACTTCCGTCCTTTAGTGCAACCACCTAATAAACACAAGCCGAATACATATCCAATTATTCCTATAGGGAACCCCAAACTATTTCTTCCATTTCTATGTCATGTCATCTTAACAGATGAGCCCAAGGCCTCTCCTGTACAGACCCACCCGTTTTCTCATCCTCATATATATATATATATATATATATATATATATATATATATATATATATATATATATTCACCAGTTGCTAGTTAGATGAACCCTAGCCGCACAATTCTTTTATTTCTTCTCCGACTTCTTCATCTCATTCTTAGTCCATGAGCCAACGTCACCCTCGCTGCTTCGGTCGCGGTGGACAACCCAACCACTGATACTGCTTGCTACTCGATCACGCCGAGTAGCCGATCACCCCTGTCCCGTACCGGCGAGCCACCATGCTCCCCTCGGCATCGACTTGAACCGCATGCGCCTTCCCGGAGACAACCATGGCCATGTCTTCCTATGTCGTGTTGCACCTCATGGCCGTACAACATCATTTTCGTGCCCGCTAGACAAGTGATTTTGCGGCTGGAGTGCCATCTATGCAACCCAACACCACCAATCGGCAACACTCCAGTGCTCAGCAACGTCGCAACTGCCCCATCACCGTGTCATGTGGCGACTCGACGTAAACATAGTGTCTGACTCTGGACGAGGAAATTGCTGTTCGTACTCGTCCCGACGCGACGTCGATTTCGCCATTCCCTGGCGTCTGCCTCGAACCTTTTTTGACCAAGAGCCATGAGCTGTGTCGATTCATTGACGTCATGTGGGCCTCAACTTCTCCAACGATCCTCGTAGTTGACGTCGAGGTATTTCTAGGTCAAGAAGGCTGCCGGCGGCCATGCGACATATGCACCTTCACTGTTGGCCTCTACTTGGGAAGAAGAAGAGCGAAGTAGTGACACGGCAAACTCTCTGCTACTTGACAGAACCAGCCCGCTATAATGCCAAGAGCCTGACCCCTTCCAGACTGCGCCGTGCTCTGACACCGGTTAGGCACCTCTTAGGTAATGGTCAAAACTCTTTCCCACTTCAAATAGTTTAGAGTAACTATGATAACAATCAAAGAGAAGTAATAAAAGATAACACTATTCACGTTCGACACTTTGCAAGCAAAGACACTGTTCACGTAATCTTATTCGACACCATACAGATATAGAATAAAGGAAGTGCTCACAGATGAAAGAAGAATGGACTAAAAACTAACAATAGCTAAGTACTAGGAATAGAAAAGATTCCTTATTTTAATACATAAAAGTGAACGTGAGGAACTGTGTGCTCCTTATTATAGTTCTTGCATAAAAATCCCTCTCTTTTTAGAAATTAGTAACCATAAGAATAATATGGCAAGCCAAACACTCCATGCAACAATATAAAATAGTATAAATGAAGAGTAGTAATATGTATAGGTTGATTAGTTAGCAAACTTACATGCATATCTTAATTAGTAATCAAAGAATTATTATGTACATGCATTGTCAGCAATATAATACGTTTTTAGGAAAATGCACATATATTGAAATACTTAATTATAAGCTCATAGAAATTTTGATATTTGCATATGAGATTAACCAAAGCTATAAATAAATTATTTAGGCGATTTTTGGCAAGTGACTTGAACTTGGACCTTTAGTATTACAGGCTGAGACCGTTTCATTTTCTGGTCATGTATGTCAAGTTTGGTCCAATTTTGAGATAGTTGATCGGATCACCGTTTTGCGGGCCCCACGATCCGATTCAACGGACGATTTTGTGCACGGCCCACCGAAATCCAACTTTGGACATACGGTTGGGTTCGTATCATCAAAACGAATCCGTAGACATATAGTTTGATGACTTTAGAGACCATTGACTCTGGCACGCTTTTCGGTACAAAGCGGATCCAACGGCGGACATCGTTTTTACCCGAAATTACCGTTTTGCCCTGTGTCCAAAATTGGACTTAAAGACAGGCAATCCTAGCTAATTTGACTATTCTGAGAATATTGGTAATGTTTGTTTCAGCTTTCGGAGACAGTTGTGATGACTTGGACTGTATGGCTTAGCAGTAGACTAGATTGTTATTGGATCTGCGTGCAACCTCCAGGCAAGTATACCTTGCCTTCCTCTACAGTTTTATTTACATGTATTTCTTTTCATTTTACAGTCTTTGGATTATTTATGGACATGTGCTTTTCGTGTTATTTTCTGTGGAGTTGTTCTTGTTGCATATAGCCGTGTCCATGTTTGATCTTGTGTTTGGAGATGTTCTTGTCAGTACCTTGTTGAGTCGTGTCATAGAACGAATACGTGTAATTGAACTGCTAAATCCTTGATATTGTTTCCTTGGCACCAGAGAGTCCACACTCGGGACGAGGGTGTTTTTCTTGATCTGTTTACATCCGTGAGTCCACACTCGGGACTAGGATGTCGATTATTTGCACCAGAGAGTCCACACTCGGGACGAGGGTGTAGACTTGACTTGACTTGACTTGCACCAGAGAGTCCACGCTCGGGACGAGGGTGTTTACATCAGAGAGTCCACACACGGGACGAGGATGTAGTATTTGTACCAGAGAGTCCACACTCGGGACGAGGGTGCCTTGTCGTGAACTAACCAGAGAGTCCACACTCGGGACGAGGGTTAGTACTAACCAGAGAGTCCACACTCGGGACGAGGGTTAGTACTAACCAGAGAGTCCACACTCGGGACGAGGGTTAGTGTTTAGTTCAAACCCGTGAGTCCACACTCGGGATGAGGGTTTGGTTTCTTCCATTGATCTCGTGATTATCGTTCATCCGGCAGTTCATTTATACGCAGTTGTTCTAGTGTTAGTGTGTTCGTGTCTGTGTTCGTATTCGTGTTCGTGTCTGTGTTCGTGTTCGTAGTTATTTGTCTTGTTCTTGTTCTTTCTTGCTTATTTTCTTGCGCATGATAAAACTGTTAGATAGGCATGTATATTATGTATCTTGCTATGTCCTCTGAGGACCTGATGATCTTCTCAGGTTTAGCGATTGCATGGAGTTAGCTAGTAGTTCTGGATGGCGGAGGATTTGCGGTTCTTGCGGGATTCAAGTACTGTTATTGTGCTTATTATCCGCTCGTGCTTTCATACCTTATCATGAGTTATCTTGTTTCTTGATTCAGTTTTAGACTCTTGTTATTTCCTTTAGAGTCTTATCGGGCATTTATGCTAGTGGGCTGCAGACCACGACCCATAGTGTTCATTCATGTTTCATATTCTTATTGTGGATTGAGATATAGATTTGTTTGCCATGATTTGGCAGTATACCATAGCCTTGACAGTGTTTACGTATTCGAGTTGGGCTGGAGTCTGTTCGATACGTAGCTGGCTTGCTCACGTGCTCGCATCCGAAAAGTGGGTACGGGTCGTGATACTTAAGAAATGCAGTATGTAAACAGTTTATAGCAGGTTAAAAAATATAATCATGTAGTAAAGTAAGATATAGATACTGAAGAAATACAGTATGTAAACAGAGAGAGAAAACTGTAATAGAAATATCTACTATAAGTAAAGAGCTACCAGTGACTAGTGATTTAGAGTACAAAGTCGACATGTGAACGGCTTGATTTGTACATGGCTATTCTAAAGAGACGTACATGGCTATTCTACTTTGGAATTGTTCACATGGCTATTTATACTCCCCCGTACCCCCAATCAGTACACAAGGATCCAACCAGGTTATGTTATGATTCCATGTAACAGCCCCCGAAGGGTGGTACATAGTAGTTCCATAAATGGGGATTTTGGGAAACCCAATAAATGGGATAAGGATTCAAAGAAGACTCTGTGATCATAAGAGTATATGTCACAAGTGATCAAAGAACCAAAGAAGCATAGTGATACGCCATGTAAGTGAAACGCACATAACATAGAGTACCCGATGCTCCCTGAAGGGATAACATCTCAAGAAGGGATCCATATAGTACTAATCCGTGTGACCAACGTGACAGTATCAAGTAAAGTAATTTAATGCAGGAAAATAATTCTAAGCAGGATATGAAATGATCAGAGAATGTACTCGCCTCGTATCTGAATGTCTGAAGTAAATGTACTGTCCGAGATGAGGTACCTGACTCCTAGTTAGAGCAACACAAGTCAAGATGTATACAAGGGATGATAAATATAATCTACAATGCATCTGCATGATGTCTAGGTCAAACTAGACTAAAGTCAACACTTGGTCAACTCCAGTCAACTACACTAGTCAAACTAGGTCAACCTAACCCAGACAAGTCTTACTAAGCCTAACCAAGACTATCCTAGCAAGCACACATCAAATCTAGGCTATACAACCCAACCACACACATTCATTGGTGTACACATGCCATACACATAGGCTTTAAGCCATAAATATAGCCTATAGGCCATATGGGCTATATCACATATTTCACAATATTGTATATTATACTAAGTTAATATAGTTATCATACACATATATATATAGGCTACATTATATTACATTGCATTTCACACTAGGTTATATATATTATATATATGCATATATATAGACATAGAGAGGGATGGAGGAAACATTACACATATGTGTGTGTGAAGATAGTGGCATGTGTGCTATGGCAGTGTGTGGTGCATAGACAATATGAAAGGCTCAAAAGCCTGAACATAGAAGGAATGAATGCAGTACCATGGGGCAGTATAGCTTTCCTTCCCAAAAATTTTAAAATATTTTATTTATTTTATTTTATTTAAATGGTGATTATTAGGTTTTATAAGAATTATTTAGTTTATTATTACGGTAGATGATTTTAGCCATGGTTGAGTTTTGAAGTACCAGACGACTAGGAATCATGGCACAGATAGTGCAGTGGCGTGCTTTGACTAGTGTTTAGCCATGGTAGGGAAATGCCGAGCCATAGGAGTGTCCTAACTAGGAAAACCAGGCCAAGTTGTGACATGACTATTATAAATAGTTTAATTAATTATTAATAGTAATTATTGACTTGTAGAAGACCCGGTGGTACCGAACTAGTCCGGACCGGACCAGAGCCAAGCCCAAGCCCATGTAGTCATGCGGACGTCTAGTGACATTCGTGTTGATGCATTTGGTATGATTGTGTGTCGTATTCCATTTAGTGATCTAATGAGTATTCCCAAATATTCTTATTTAAATATTATAAATATTGTTATTAGTTGATATTCGATGATATTTGTATAAAATAGGCCTTGTATATTTTTGGGATTATTAGAGGGTGCAAGATGGTATATATACGCCATTATTGTCCTATTAAATTTTGTGACATTTATTATTATTATTTTATTGAGGTTATTATCATATAATATTAATTTATACTAATTTGTCAATTAGATATTATTTGGTGAATATGTACTTGGAGTTATACAAATATTATATATATGTGCATTTATATATACAAACGTATATTAAATATATGGGTATTTATATAAGTGTACAAGTGTATATAAATATATGTGTGTGTATAAATATATAAATGAATATATGTAAATGTATGTGTATATATATAAATATATAAAGACATATGCCTTGCGTAAATATTTATAAATATATATATATACATAGATATGTGAATGTTTGTATATATATAAATGTTATGTATGAGATTGTATATATATAAATACTATATATGTAAAATATGTGTATAGATATTTATACGTATACGAATATATATATGTATGAATGTGTATGTGCATATATATCTAAAATGTATATGGTTAAATGTATAGTATATGTGTGTATATATATATATAAATATAAATATATATATATATATATATATATATATATATAATGTATACGCGTATATAGACACGTACGCGTGTGTGTGTGTATACATACATATATATGTACATATATATATATATTTAGGATAATAAAAAGAGAAAAAGAAGAAGGGAAAGAGAATTGGAACAACCTCTTCAAACCAAAGCCAGGCCCATAGTTCCGCCCAGCCCACAGTGGGGAGGGCCACAGCCTAAACCCCCCCCCAAATAACCAACCAACCGAGAGCTCTCGGTTTAGCATTGGCCGACTATATATATATATATATATATATATATATATATATATATATATATATATATATATATATATATATATATATACGTATCGAGCAGCAGAGCAGGGTGTTCAACGTCGAAAACCCTAAATCCCCCACGCCAACGACCACGCCACGCCGTCCCCTGGCCGTGGGCGACCCACCCGCCGCCGGAGCACCGTCGGAGGCCGGCCAGGCCGCGCCCGCGCACGCTACGGCAAGACAGCGACAACAACAGCAGCAGCCCTGCGAGGCCAGCTTCGCGGGGAGGAAACGATCTCCTCGGATCATCATTTTGCGAAACAATTTGACTGGTATATAGACAACCTATAAGGCTTTGCTTTCCTTCAAGTAGAAAACTTTATTTCGCAACGTACGCTACGAGAATCGAGTTCCAAAATCGAGAAAAAACTTGATTTTTGGAAGTTAGAAATTGTCCTGAAACGCCAAGTTGGCGGTCAATTTGCGATCAGGATATCGCGAATTTTAGGAAACCACTTGAACAAAGTTTTAGACAACCTAATCGAGATTGAGACCCTACTTTTAGTTTATTTTCTAGTTGATTATGTTCTGTTTAAAACCGATTTGAAAATCAGGAAAAAACTGACAAAAACTGTTTTGAAAACTTGAAAAACCATCCACACGACGTGCGTCCCGCCAATCCGGGCGACGTGGCCGCGCCCCGAAAGTATCGAAAGCTGCGTAACAGCTTCGTGGTCGTGTGGGCTTTGACGGAATTTAAATTGGACGCGTGTGCGCGACGAATTTGATGCGTATCCGTCGAAATTCGCTGTATCGGCCTCTGTGCAAACTTCTCAATTACTTTGTGTACGCTCGTCAGATCGAGACAAAACTTGCGCCAACAGGACCGTATCGTTTTTCTGGTCCTGTATGCCAAGTTTGGTCCAATTCTGAGACAGTTGAATCCGACGTCGTTTTGCGGGCCCTACGGTCCGACTCAACGGGCGATTTTGTGCACGGCCCGCCGGAATCCAACTCTGGACATACGGTTGGGTTCGTATCTAAAAACTGGATCTGTAGACATGTAGTTTGATGACTTTAGAGACCGTTGACTCTGGCACATTTTTCGGTGCAAAGCGGGTCCAACGACGGACATCATTTTTGCCCGAAATTACCGTTTTGCCCCTGTGTCCACAATTGGACTTAAGGACAGGCAATCCTAGCTAATTGGACTATTCTGAGATCATTGGTATTGTCTATTTCAGCATCCGAAGAATGTTGTACGAGTTTTGTCTATTGAGGCATTGAGTAGTTCAGATTGTCGAATTCACCAGCGAAGGACCACAGGCGAGTACAGTTTATTGTCTGCATTTCGATATTGATTTTTACTATATTTCATTGGTTGGCCATTGGTTATGTGATTATTTTCTATTATAAATTGTTGAGTCGGAAATGAGAAGTACCAAAAATATGTGATCTGACCATAGCCCGTGTTAGACATTGTAGCCCGTGTTTATTTTCTGCAAATAGTGTAGCCCGTGTTTATTTTCTGCAAGTAGTGTAGCCCGTGTTTATTTTCTGCAAGTAGTGTAGCCCGTGTTTATTTTCTGCAAGTAGTGTAGCCCGTGTTTATTTTCTGCAAGTAGACATTGTAGACCGTGCTTACTTTTCATGCAAGTAGACCTCGTAGACCGTGCGGTGTAGTACCCCAGACCGATCACATATCAAAGGTACTTCTAACAGTTGGAGAAAGTATTTGGTGTCTATTTATTTACTATTGGTTTTCCGTATTTCCTGTTTATTTTCAAACCCATGATTGATGTCTAACCTTTGTCTTATAGTCATTTTCTTTATTTGAAATTGCATTCAGTGAATTGTGCTCGTTCCATTCCTGACTGGAAACCATATTTTTCAGGTTAGCCGTGGATTCACTTAGCTTGGGGAGTGACGGGTGTACTTGCAGACAAAAGTCTAGTGACTAGCTAGATAGATGAGTTGTAGTCATTCCATATTTGTACAAGTTTATATTTTTCTACAAATATAAAACTTGTGAGCTTTGTAAATTAAATTAATGTTGTGAATGAGCATTATTTGTGATTTTGATCTTCATGGCCGTGACAGCGTTCTACCGCCGACACTGCGGCGTAGGCTGGCTTGGACACGTCTCGTATCCGTTTAAAAAAAAACGGGTGCGGGTCGTGACAGGCAGTGTATGCATCTAATACATGGCTAATATGGATAAGGGATATGCAGATAAGTGGAATGAGGGTGAAGTGTGATTGTCCTATGTACAGGACCCATAACAGTGTGTGTGTGTGTTTAGGAATGTAGATGACAGGAGCTAAGGAGGGTGGCCTGGGGAAATCTGTGTGAGGAAATTAGAATATGTGTGAGTGTGTAGTGAGGAAGCAGTGATAGGAATATAGAGTCATGTGTGCAGGGTGTGTGTTAGTGACTGAGATTTCGTTAGTTCTCAGTTCTCAGGTTTTGGGATATTACAATGTGCAAACTGATAGGGATAACAGTAATGTGTGTGTGTTTAGTAACCACTCAGCCTTTAAAGGGAAAGCAAGTTCAGGAAATTCAACAGTGTATAGAAATTCTCAGTAAATTGGTTCTCAAAAACCTGAGATCAAAACGATAGTTCATGAATCATTCTAACAGTGACTAGCACAAATAAATGGATTAACATGGCAATTTATCATTAGCAATTTAGTTTAGAAAAAGGAATTAAAATTCAGCAATCCCATTTCAGGACTGTGTATCAGTCAACATTCGAAATCCCAACCATAATCAATCCAACATCATCAACTACTACAAAATATGAATTCCCAGGCAAGCCAACTTAAGTCCCAATATATATACGTGTATAATTAATATCTAATTAATCATGATTTAACATTTAAACTTCATAAAAACTGGAAACAAAAGACTGATACTCCTTACACAAGTAATTAAACCTATCATGGCAATTTAATCATGGAAAAACTGTAAGAATTCTCATTCAATCACAGATACTACATTAGTTCAACTTAGAAAAATCAAACCCAATCTAATACATGACTGAAATCTCAGAACAATCATAGGAAATTCAGTTTTAAAACAGGAAATCAAAATGTGTGTGATAGTGTGAAGAGTGAACTGCGTATGTGTGGAGTGTTGTGAGGGAAAACATAACTTGATTTCCTGTGTGTTCATGGTTAAGTTCCAGATTTTAGGTTTCACACAAAAGAAGAAGTAATTCTCAGATTTGTCCATACTTTACAAATTTCAGAAACAGTTGAAACCACATTGATTCATCAAACCTAACTCAGTTAATATTTAAACTCAGATTTCCAAAACAGTGTGTGGGTCGAGTGTCACAAGTGTGTTCTCAGGTTTCAGGATTAGAAATCAATGTGGAACCATGTGTGTGTCAGTGTCAAAACTGAACTAATATCTGTAAAAAGCTGAACTGAAACCATCAACAGGAAACACACAAAACAGTAACTGAAACCTAATAACTAAACACGAATTTGGATTCCAACTTGGGAAGGTGATTGGAATCAAAACCAACCAAATCCTGAGGATGTATCTCAGGTAACCTGAGAACAAGGTTCATTGTTTTCAGTTTTGAATTTCGAAACCCGAATCAAACACAAACCTTTCTCCAATCACCCAAACATGAAATAAACATCAACATACATATGTACATATAATTTACATTAAGGAAATATAATTAAAATGAATTAGCACTCGAGTATTCACACAGTAACAAAGTATCAGAGAAGTTAAGGAATCAAACCAATCCACCAATTTTAACTCAAAACCCAATTTGGATATCAAAACAATTCAAAAACCCAAAACAGTGACAAACAGACATGTGTCCCAAGTGTACGTGTCATATGGGAGTATTTTCGTGTCCAAACAGTGGACACGAAGTGTCCAAAATGAAAAGAAACCATGTATCATGAAACAGACTAAGTATTCCTCGTGTACGCGTGTCGATTGATCCAGGACACGACACAGACATCCATGTGTCACGTGCACGTGTCAGTAGATAGGGTAGGTATAGGAGAACGTGTCCAAGTACCTGAGTCATGGCCAAGTGGTGTCGTGTCCGAGATACAAGGACGTATCCGAGCGGATTTTCCGCACGTATACAGTGTGTGCGTGACAGTGTAGGACCCGTACGAGATCGAGAACTCCCTCGATACTCAACCATCACTCCCCAAACTTTAGGGACACACTGACAGTCGTGGCCTCCATCCCCTTACCAAAAATCTTGTGTCGAAGTGTCGTATCCAGGGAGAAATAGACACGGGGTAGCAGGGCACGTGCACGGGGCTGTGCAGGTGTGTGCGTGTCCAATTCCGATACGAATACGACACGAAATCCATATTAGTGTTCACAAAATTTAACATACACATATAGGCCTAGGTATCTGTGTAATTATTTTTTCAAAAATCGAAAATAAAATCCTTTGTGACATTTAATCAAACACATATACACACATCATGACACGTGTCCGATACGGACACCAAACGGACACGAAATGACACAAATCCAATACCTACTGCTATGGGACACCTAGGGCTTCCTATCCATGCAAAGAAAACTAAATTTGGTGGAGGGAATAGAGATTTACCTATATGTTGAAATTCTAATAAAAAGCTCCAAAAAGGGGGTTTCTCCTTGTTAGCCAAACTCTCCAAATTGTCCCAAGGCTGGGATTATCCTCCATGAACAGTAAGAGGGAGACAATTAGAATCTAATGCAAGTGGTTTGAGCCAAAAAGGAGTTAAAATGGAAAAGTTATGGATTGGGAAAGATGGTTATACCTCTTTTTCCAAGCTTGAGAAGAAAAACAATAAAAGAGGCAAGAACAAATGGAAGAGGCATTAAATAGGGTGTGGAACCCTAGGTTGGCTGCCATGGGTGGGCTTGTTGGAGTTTGGGCTTAAGTCATGGGCCTATGGTTCAATTCACAAGTCATTAAATCACAAGTCATTGCATTAAACCATAAGTCATGACTTAATTTCACTAAACCTAATCCCCTCATTCTAAAACCAATCTCTAATGACTAAAATGGGTTAACTCTAGTTAGGCTAGGGTTACCATAGCTAGGGTTAGGTTCTAGTCTAGTCTAAAAGTCTCAAACTAGTCAAGACTAACATAACACATAGCAATATTTAATTAATATTAAATTCACGGAAATTCCCATAAATCATAATAAATTCAAATAAATCCTAAAATGACCAAAATACCCTTTAGACTAAAATGTACCAATTAAACATCCTAATCACATGGCCAGGCTCTAGGACAGACAGTCTCTACGGTTACACTAGCCAAACACCAAAATCATAAGTCATGATTTAAATAGTTTTAAAATGATTAAAAAATTACTAAAAATTATATTAAAATTTTAAATACCATAATTAAATAAATTAAAATAGAAAATTTTAAAATTACTCTCATTTTAGAAACTGGGTGTTACAAGTCTACCCACCTTAGAAAAATTTCGTCCTCAAAATTTAAGATGGTAGTAGTCCTTCTAGGTCAAACACCCCACAATCAAAGTCTCAAACATACCGTCAGATAATCATATGCGTCTGTCCAAAATCATGATACTCAGAATCTTCGTCATGCTAGTGAGCAAGGCTACGATAATCACAGAGTCCTCGACTAAGGCACATACCTCTAGAATCATGGTATTTAAAATTTTCGCAGCCGCATGCTTGGCATCGAAAACCTTAAATTCTCGCACCCGAGAAATACGTCCTAAATCTGACTATATGTTCTCACTATGCCAGCTAACACGACTATCGAAGATTCTAGATTCCATAACTGGGTGACCTAGCCCATATGATTCATCTCAGAAGAAAATCAAACATAACACAAGAACAACAGGACAAAATTGATAAATCAACAAGGAACAGGGAGAATCAAATTCTTAAGGCAGTTATAAGAGGCAATTGCGGAATGGAATCAAAAGAACGGAACCTGCAACTAGATCTCCAACTGCCTAAGCATCCTCGACTGTCCTGGTGAAAGCTCACTCCTGCTGGCCTCCCCTGGCCCGCTGCTGATGCTGTATGTACCTCTGATGTTGAGTCGGTAAGGGTAATCCCCTCTGCTGGCCTACCGGAGTCCTAGCTCCTGCTCCCTGAACCGTCTGTCCCGATGACTCGGAACACTCTCTCAGACGATGATCGAATCCTCCGCAAAGCAAACATCTGCCCAGCCTCTTCCGGCATTCGTCCCAATCGTGCCCTGGTCTCTTGCAAAAAGGGCAAATGATAACAAGCTGCTGTCCCGGGGCCTGCTGCTGCCTATGTGGCTGCTGCTCCTGCTGAAAGGGTACGCGGTCCTGAAACTGCCGCTGCTGAAGGTAGACCCTCGGCTGCTGGTACTGCTGCTAAAACTGTGGAGGTAGCATCTGCTGCTGAAACTGTAGAGGTAGCATCTGCTGTGGATACTGTGGCTGAATCTGTAGAGGTAGCATCTGCTACGGATACTGCTGCTGAAACTGTAGGGGTGGCATCTGTTGTGGATACTGTGGCTGAATCTGCAAGCGGGGCATCTGATGCGGATACTGCTGCTGAATCTGCAGGTGGGGCCTCTTGGCCGGGCCTGTACTGCCACTAGCTCCCTGAGTGTCTCGTATTCTCTTCTCCTTCAGCCCAAGATCGTCTTCCGCTGTCATGGCTTCTACCAGAATCTGCTCGAAAGTAGCGTCGCGGCCGCTCTTGGTATATGAGTTGATCTCCTTGATCAAACCCCTGCGGAACCTCCTCGCCTTCCCGACCTCGGTAAGGTCTTCGATGAATCTGCTCAAACGGCTGAACTCTCCAGCGTACTCCTCAACGGTCTGTTTCCCCTGAACCAAACTCTCGAACTGCGCCTCCAAAGCATGGAGTGCTGTATCAGGGAAGAATTTCTCCTTGAATAGTTTTTTGAACGCTGCCCAAGTCTGAACGGCTGTACCAACCCTCGGGTCCGTCTGGTACCAGGTACGGGCCATGTCCTGTATCTGACTGGCGGCTGCCTCGATCTGTAATCCTGCTGGTATCTGTGCCAATCGGAATATCTCCTCAATGTGCTCTATCCAATCGTCAGCGTATATGATGCCCTCTGTACCCTTGAAGCCTCGGGGTCCCATCTTCTTGAAGGAATGGATGTCTGGAGTCCTCGGCTGATACGGCTGCATCCGGCCTCCCTATGGCTGAGCAGCCACCAGCTCCACTGTCGTCCTGACCAACTGGTGAGTATCTTGTATGCTCTGTCGGATATCAGCAGACTGGCTCTGCTGTATCTGCTGCTGAAACTCCAAGAATCGCTGGAAGAGGGTAAACATCTGAGCCGCATCTACTGTCCCTGAATGTAACTGCTGCTGGTACATATCTGGAATGACGAGGGAAGACCTCCGGACAGGTGGAGGTGCACTCCCAAAAGCTGCAGAAGCTCCTATGTGAGCAGAAATAGGGGGTACTGTGGTCCCAGCGTCCACAATCAGGCGAGGGGTGGTAGGCCTCTCACCAGCGTCTGCTGAGCCAGAGCGATACGATCGTGTCTCGATCACCATCCTGGAGACAGATCAAACAAGGAATCAATACTGAGATAGAAACGATAATTCAAGGGAGGACAGTTATTCAAGGAAGCAATCTTCAACAGAAATTTAGATGGCAGGAATCCAGTTAAGAGTTTTTCCTAATGTGATTGAGTACCTCAAAAATAATCCTAATCCTACTGCAGGCTGTAGTGGTACTCTAGTTCGAATACCACTACACAAACTCGACCTGCATGGCCACCACTAAAAATGTGTCACGACCCGCACCCACTGTGAGGGTACGAGAACGTAACAGCGCCCAGCCTACGCCGCAGTGTCGACGGTAGAACGCTGTTCTAGGTCATGAACTATAACTAACATAATATGAATACTCTCCATAAGGAGGCCAACACAGAGGTATAACTCAATCACAATCTATAGATAGAATGTGGCACTATGAAATAGATAAAGAAATCCTCAACTGAGGTACAACAGAAATGAAATACAAGTCTTATCATCTCTAAAAATATACAAACTCTGAATCAAGAACAACAACTAAACATAAAAAGAAAAACAGTCTAAGCTATCTATACTAAGCAAGGTATCGTCCTCAGCAGCTGCCTGAACCTCCCCAGGGGTCCAGGTCACGAGTGTCATCTAGGCAAGCTCCAAAGTAAGGGGTGTAGGGTTCCTCATCATCCTCTGTAAAATTTTCAACAGGTCCAGTCAGGACGGGAGCGAGCACAATACATCTCAACAGTTCATAGCAGGTTAGAAAATATAATCATGCAGTAAAGTAAGATATAGATACTGAAGAAATACAGTATGTAAACAGAGAGAGAGAACTGTAATAGAAATATCTACTATAAGTAAAGAGCTACCAGTGACTAGTGATTTAGAGTACAAAGTCGACATGTGAACGGCTTGATTTGTACATGGCTATACTAAAGAGGCGTACATGGCTATTCTACTTTGGAATTATTCACATGGCCATTTATACTCCCCCTAACCCCCAATCAGTACACAAGGATCCAACCAGGTTATGTTATGATTCCATGTAACAGCCCCCGAAGGGTGGTAAGCCCTCGAAGGGTGGTAAGCCCCCGAAGGGTGGTACATAGTAGTCCCATAAATAGGGATTCTGGGAAATCCAATAAATGGGATAAGGATTCTAAGAAGACTCTGTGATCATAAGAGTATATATCACAAGTGATCAACGAACCAAAGAAGCATAGTGATACGCCATGTAAGTGAAACGCACAGAACATAGAGTACCCGATGCTCCCTGAAGGGATAACATCTCAAGAAGGGATCCATATAGTACTAATCCGTGTGACCAACGTGACAGTATCAAGTAAAGTAATTTAATGCAGGAAAATAATTCTAAGCAGGATATGAAATGATCAGAGAATGTACTCGCCTCGTATCTGAATGTCTGAAGTAAATGTACTGTCCGAGATGAGGTACCTGACTCCTAGTTAGAGCAACACAAGTCAAGATGTATACAAGGGATGATAAATGTAATCTACAATACATCTGCATGATGTCTAGGTCAAACTAGACTAAAGTCAATACTTGGTCAACTCCAGTCAACTACACTAGTCAAACTAGGTCAACCTAACCCAGACAAGTCTTACTAAGCCTAACCAAGACTATCCTAGTAAGCACACATCAAATCTAGGCTATACAACCCAACCACACACATTCATTGGTGTACACATGCCATACACATAGGCTTTAAGCCATAAATATAGCCTATAGGCCATATGGGCTATATCACATATTTCACAATATTGTATATTATACTAAGTTAATATAGTTATCATACACATATATATATAGGCTACATTATATTACATTGCATTTCACACTAGGTTATATAAATTATATATATGCATATATATAGACATAGAGAGGGATGGAGGAAACATTACACATATGTGTGTGTGAAGATAGTGGCATGTGTGCTATGGCAGTGTGTGGTGCATGGACAATATGAAAGGCTCAAAAGCCTGAACATAGAAGGAATGAATACAGTACCATGGGACAGTATATGCATCTAATACATGGCTAATATGGATGAGGGATATGCAGATAAGTGGGATGAGGGTGAAGTGTGACTGTCCTGTGTACAGGACCCATAACAGTGTGTGTGTGTGTGTTTAGGAATGTAGATGACAGGAGCTAAGGAGGGTGGCCTGGGGAATTCTGTGTGAGGAAATTAGAATATGTGTGAGTGTGTAGAGAGGAAGCAGTGATAGGAATATAGAGTCATGTGTGCAGGGTGTGTGTTAGTGACTGAGATTTCGTTAGTTCTCAGTTCTCAGGTTTTAGGATATTATAATGTGCAAACTGATAGGGATAACAGTAATGTGTGTGTGTTTAGTAACCACTCAGCCTTTAAAGGGAAAGCAAGTTCAGGAAATTCAACAGTGTATAGATATTCTCAGTAAATTGGTTCTCAAAAACCTGAGATCAAAACGACAGTTCATGAATCATTCTAACAGTGACTAGCACAAATAAATGGATTAACATGGCAATTTATCATTAGCAATTTAGTTTAGAAAAAGGAATTAAAATTCAGCAATCCCATTTCAGGACTGTGTATCAGTCAACATTCGAAATCCCAACCATAATCAATCCAACATCATCAACCACTACAAAATATGAATTCCCAGGCAAGCCAACTTAAGTCCCAATATATATACGTGTATAATTAATATCTAATTAATTATGATTTAACATTTAAACTTCATAAAAACTGGAAACAAAAGACTGATAATCCTTACACAAGTAATTAAACCTATCATGGCAATTTAATCATGGAAAAATGTAAGAATTCTCATTCAATCACAGATACTACATTAGTTCAACTTAGAAAAATCAAACCCAATCTAATACATGACTGAAATCTCAGAACAATCATAGGAAATTCAGTTTTAAAACAGGAAATCAAAATGTGTGTGATAGTGTGAAGAGTGAACTGCGTATGTGTGGAGTGTTGTGAGGGAAAACATAACTTGATTTCCTGTGTGTTCATGGTTAAGTTCCAGATTTCAGGTTTCACACAAAAGAAGAAGTAATTCTCAGATTTGTCCATACTTTACAAATTTCAGAAACAGTTGAAACCACATTGATTCATCAAACCTAACTCAGTTAATATTCAAACTCAGATTTCCAAAACAGTGTGTGGGTCGAGTGTCACAAGTGTGTTCTTGGGTTTCAGGATTAGAAATCAATGTAGAACCATGTGTGTGTCAGTGTCAAAACTGAACTAACATCTGTAAAAAGCTGAACTGAAACCATCAACAGGAAACACATAAAACAGTAACTGAAACCTAATAACTAAACACGAATTTGTATTCCAACTTGGGAAGGTGATTGGAATCAAAACCAACCAAATCCTAAGGACGTATCTCAGGTAACCTGAGAACAAGGTTCACAGTTTTCAGTTTTGAATTTCGAAACCCAAATCAAACACAAACCTTTCTCCAATCACCCAAACATGAAATAAACATCAACATACATATAAACATATAATTTACATTAAGGAAATATAATTAAAATGAATTAGCACTCGAGTATTCACACAGTAACAAAGTATCAGAGAAGTTAAGGAATCAAACCAATCCACCAATTTCAACTCAAAACCCAATTTGGATATCAAAATAATTCGAAAACCCAAAACAGTGACAAACAGACACGTGTCCCAAGTGTACGTGTCATATGGGAGTATTCTCGTGTCCAAACAGTGGACACAAAGTGTCCAAAATGAAAAGAAACCATGTATCAGGAAACAGACTAAGTATTCCTCGTGCACGCGTGTCGATTGATCCAGGACACGACACAGACATCCATGTGTCACGTGTACGTGTCAGTAGATAGGGTAGGTCTAGGAGAACGTGTCCAAGTACCTGAGTCATGGCCAAGTGGTGTCGTGTCCGAGATACAAGGACGTATCCGAGCGGATTTTTCGCACGTATACAGTGTGTGTGCGTGACAGTGTAGGACCTGTGCGAGATCGAGAACTCCTTCGATACTCAACCATCACTCCCCAAACTTTGGGGACACACTGACAGTCGTGGCCTCCATCCCCTTACCAAAAATCTCGTGTCGAAGTGTCGTATCCAGGAAGAAATAGACACGGGGTAGCAGGGCACGTGCACGAGGCTGTGCGGGTGTGTGCGTGTCCAATTCTGACACGAATACGACACGAAATCCATATCAGTCTTCACAAAATTTAACATACACATATCGGCCTAGGTATCTGTGTAATTAGTTTTTCAAAAATCGAAAATAAAATCCTTTGTGATATTTAATCAAACCCCTATACACACATCATGACACGTGTCCGATACGGACACCAAACAGACACGAATGACACAAATCTGTGAAACCCATGCTTGTAATTAATTAATAATAGTGTTATAATTAGTATTTCCAAGTTATTATTATTATTATTATTATTATTATTATTATTAAAATGTTTTTGAGTGAAAAGGATTTTGAAAATAATAAATAGGATTTTTGGATTTCAGACCCAGACCCGAGTCCGAACCCAGACCCAGGCCTGAGCCAAACCCAATTCCTTTCTCTTTTAAAAATCTGGTTGACTTGGTTTAGTAATAATAATAAAAAATAATAATAATAATATAATAATTTATTTAGCTGGTCCCGTAGGACCAGTACCCCACTCTCACACACGAAATGGTCAGCCACACCTATTTTTCCTCTCTACTTTCATTCTCCTCCACACACGTAAACACCTCACCACTCTTTATTAACTTCCCTCTCCTCCCACCTCTTCACGTTCACAGAAGACAAATCACTCCACTCTCTTCTCAACAGGAGAACACCCCCCACAATTACTTCCCTACTCCACACCTATACTCTCAACTCTCAGAGAGAAACCAACTCTCTCTACTCTCCTTCTTCACTCTCTCCCTCACAGAAGTTTTTTCTCCAAACCCCAACTTCTCAAACCCTCCATCCTCACCAACTCCCACTCCAGCCGCACCCTGCCGGCCGAAGTCCGGCCAACCGCCTCCGCCGATCCCGACCGGCGCGCCCTCTGCGCCCCAGCGCCGCCCGACTCCGGCGAGTCCCCGTCCGCGCCTTCCCCTCGACGCCACCCGCGTCAGCGCCCCTTCAGCGTCATCTCCGCCCGATCACAGCCCCGCGCCCCTTCGCGGCCCTCTGGTCGCTGTCTTTCCGGTGCCCCTTTCGCCGCTGCTCTTTGGGACAGCGTCTCTGGTCAGTTCTACTTGGGCCAGCACCCTGCCGTGCCCTAGTTCTGAGTTCTTCGGCGTTCATCGTCGACGACGCTGGTTCCAGCACTGTTTCGGGAACGTTCGCTGATCTGGATCTCATCATTTTCTTTCTATTTTACATCTGAGAGCTCTAGCCGAGCAATTCGAGGTATAACCCCTGTCCCGCTATTTTATTATTATTGTCGATGATGAAATGGTCTCCGATTCCCTTTGGGAATTCGGTTTTAGCGACGTCGTAATTTCTGGGACTTTCGGAAAAGTCGTATGGGTTATTTTGGATTCCCGAAATATTTCGGGAATGGTTTTTGGTGTGTTTTAGTTTTCCGGAAATTTCCGGGAACGTTCTGTGATTTGTGGAATTGGAATCGGACTTCCGAAATTATTTCGGGTCGTCCCAATTATTCTGTGGATTGGTTGTGGACTTTAAATATATATAAATTCGGGTTTTTCCCTGGTTTGGGATTTGCAGGAAATTATCGGCGCCAATTCCCAGTTTTTGGGTTGACCAAAAACAGAGGAGATGCTGCCCGATTTTTCCGTAAATCCTGAATTATTTTTAAAATGAATTTTAAATTGTCACGCCCCAGAACCAGAATACTGGAGAGCGGGGGCAGACATAGCCAGCTACGTATATTGAAATGAATTCCATCTCGCTATACGGTCACGGCTGTCTAGATACATGAGGGTTTATCTACAAGCCAACAGTCTCTTAAGGTCATAAACAAGCCTATTGTCTCAATCACAAGCAAGTAAGTAAAAGTTACAAGATGTATGATCATTAAATATACAATAATAAGGCGTCCCAAATATTACATATTCAGCTGATCATGAAGCTAGTCATTACAAAATATGAGGACTAGCAAGAGTTTAGTCATACATGATCAACCCTAGGATCTGTCAATCATGTTACAGCCCGTAGGCAGACAGTAAGTAAAGTGCAATCGAGCTAAACAGGTGCTCGTCGGCTAAACGCCTCAAAAGAATATTTTTACAATAAAGTGGGAGATCAAAAATAAACCCACTTGTTGCCAGGGTTCCGTCTAGTGGCCACCATCTGGCTGGAAGGTCGGTAGATCCTCTGGAGCTGCTCCAAAATCTGGCCATACAAAACCAGCTGGATCAGACCCCAGAAAGAGCAAGTGCCACAAAGGAAGCTTCACTTAGGAACTAAAACCAGCAATCAGCACAAGATATAAATAAAGTAAGAACTGGAAATAAAAAAAATACATCGGAATGATATACGACGAGATAACCATGGAACTATTCAGATAACCAGGTTACAACCCGTAAACCAAACAAGGACCGGGGTTGTAACCCTTCGTCTGAACAGAACTTGAAATTCTCACCATTTATCGGTAAAATAATTACAAGCATTCTGGTCATTCAATAATCTGGAACAGGATCAGGGCAAGACTAGACTGGTTAGACTCCATTCAATCACTTCACGGCCAAGCAAGAACTACGGCTTGATACTTTAACTAACTAGGGTTATCACAGGCCTAATTACTAGCATGATGCAGTGAGATTACTCCACAGCCACAAGCCCTGCAGACCATCCAGGTTACCCAGGTCGAAATTATGGGTTAAATTCAGGTGGGTACACCGTCCAGGAAACGCATGTACCTTTAGGTAGCTTGAAGGGTGCAACACATGACAGTGTGCTGAAAATGTGCCCTACTCGACGGCAGGCTACAGATCCCAGGCGCGCCCAGGTAACGGGATTGCTGTAGCTGGGAAATCTCTTCATGACTAATGTGTTAATCTAGTTATTAACCTTAGTCCATTTCAATAGGTACTCCTGACCGTGGTACTCAGGAGCTCCCTCCCTAGACATGATGCAAGATAGGACTGGTTTATTTGTACAAGCACAATCGCCCACGGTGTCCAGGTAATTATACAGGTCATGTCATGTCAGGTAGCCGTCGCAACAGCTATTCGAGATAATCATGTCAGGTTTATCATGTCAAGTGTTCTTGTCAGGAGTGTGCCACGACGGGCCACTATCAGGTCATATTAGTCATGTCAGGAGTGCACCACTACGGGTCACTGTCGTGTCATGCTCAGGTATCATTTCCAAACATATTAAACAAATCCATGATGATCAAGTTCATGACAAAAGGCGTAAGGATATAAAATGGACGTAAAATATCTAATAAAATATCAATATACAGGGTCATAGAAAAGCCATGCGGCTAAGTCATATGCGGCCAGGAGAGAATAAGACACATGCGGCTCAAATATGAGAGCGCATACGGCCAGGAGAGAATAAGACACATGCGGCTCAAATATGAGAGCGCATGCGGCCAGGGCCGCTGGATCTCATGCGGCCAATTCAGGAGGGCGCATGCGGTCAGGAAGATAGGAAACTCATGCGGCTGGGGGAATGGGTCTTATGCAGCTAGCTGGCCAATCAGGTACATACGGCGGGGGGGGAGTGTGGTTCCATGCGGCTCGAGAAGAAGCAACCCATGCGGCTGCGGGGGAAGGAAACCATATGCGGCTCAGAAGGGAAGAGTACTCATGCGGCTGCGGGGAGCAATGCCTATGCGGCTGGGAGCAAGTGTGCATATGCGGCTCACGAGTGTTGAGTTCATGCGGCTCAGGATGAAGTCCTCATGCGGCTGGGTCAAGCAAGTCTCATGCGGCCAGCAGAAATGGCGCATGCGGCTGCAGAGTTCAGAACTTATGCGGCTGGGAATTGAGCGAGTTATGCGGCTAAGTGAGTCCGACTCTCATGCGGCTCAAGAACTTCCAGTCATGCGGCTGGATAGAACACTTACCGCGTGAATATTCATGCGGTCAAGTCAGGCACTGTTCATCTTCTCCAAAATTTTAGAGAAGAAGAACACCATGAGAGCCAAGTCCTCAAGCTCCATAACTCCATTATCCGGAGCCTAAATCCGAACTTCCATAGGTCAAAATGGGGTAGAACGAAATTCTCTACAACATGGAACCATCAAAACTCGAAAATAACAAGATTTAGTAGATCAAAACCCAAGAAATCCGAAAATAATGCAAACTTAGATCTACAAGAATCTAGCCATGGAAATTAGAAAAGCCAAGTACTAAAGTATTTTATAATGTAGTAAAGAAGAGAATGGAGCAATAAAATCAGAGTTCCTCCATGAAGCAAGTTGCACTTGCCAAGACCTCTCTCTCCTCTCTCTGGTAGGTAAGGAAGTAATGGGGAAGAAGAAGATGATTAATGAAGAGAGAGAATAGAGAGAATGGATTAATAAATACAATGGTGGTGGTAGGTAGGGGTTCACATTGGTTCATATTGAACCAAAGAAAACCGAGCCAAGCCGAACCAAGCCAAGAAATAACCAAGCCAAAATGCAAGCTAAACAAGGAATCATGCAATACAGAATAAAATACGTACACGTATTCCAGAAATACGTAATACGGACCACAGGCATTACAAAAATGATTTTCGAAATTTATTCGATATTTGATTTTGGGTGACAACCGTATCGGTCAATGGACCCGGCTAAGTGCAAACGAAACCGGCCCCGCCCGAACGTTGAGGCAATTAGCCAAAATGAGGATCGGACCATATCTGAGACCTATAATTTACTCTTATTTTTATATTAAATTTTTATTTATGTTTATTTAATATTTCAGTTTAAGACTAACGGCGGTTTGTCTTATTTCAATTTATGTAAATAAATTGTAATGGGCATAAGCCCAGCTGGCTGGTCTGTAACTGTAATAGCTTAGATTTTCTTGTCTCTTCTGGTTTTGCGAGTTTTTATTATTTAACGATTAAAATGACTAAAAAGTATTTTCGTATAAAATTAATTAATATTTTTTCACCTAAATTGACAAGTTTATTATTAATTAAAAGTCACGTATTTCTCACTAAATAAGAAAATTAGCTTTATATTTATATTTATAAAAATTACCAAGTTGTCCTAAAATAACCTGGCAGCGACGATGTTTCCGAATTCAAAGTTAAAATGACATTTTCCCTCGTATTAAATCAACGCACCAAATAATCGTGTTTTCTGTGTTTGGTTAATTAAAGAACAAAAATTGGACTAGGACGCAAATAGAGATTTCAACTAGCGTAGCTAGGCTGGTAAACCTAATATCCGAGTCTATCTCTCGAATGTAGGAATTCGAGGACGACTCTAACTTTCCGTCTCGAAGTCTTCTACCTCTCCAGGCAAGTACATTTTGTGTTAGTTTACAATTATTTAGTAATCGTTTTATTGCAAGTTTAAACCACGATACAACACGGAACTCTCTTTGAGAGCATTGACTGTAACTACTGTAACTATTGGGGACTGGGGGAGTAGTGTAATGAGTATGACCACATCCAAACTACTGTAACTACTGTAACTATATTAGCTTATCCCTCATACACACGGGAATAAGCCGTATCTTACTGTAACAAACCCAAGCCGGTCATATTTTATTGCCTATTCACATCACAGAACTGTAACTGTTTTAAAACTGTAACTGCTTTATTGTTGATTTCAAAACTGTTTAAAAGTGCATGATTCTATTATTATTTCAATTGTCAAATTAGCATGAATTGTACTTTGCTCCCTCCTGACTGGAGACCCAACATTTTTAGGTATCACTGATGAGGCTTTGTTCCGCGATATTTTCCAAGGTCCCAACTAGAAGACAAGGATTTCGAGACTGATGAGCTGTTTGCCTAAAGTTTTCTTTTCTTCTTGATGTATGTAGAAAATGGTTTAAGTTGTATCTTTCATTTTATTGTAAAAGTTTAATCAAGTTTTAAATTTCCCGATGTTGAGTTGTGACAAATATAGTGTTGTTGTATGGTTACCTGCTACTGAACAGCTTACTGCCGCCGTCTCAACAACGGTGCAGGCTGGGTATGATCCGGTTCGACCCAATTATTTGGGTTCGGGTCATGACAAAATCCAATACCTACTGCTAGGGGACACCTAGGGCTTCCTATCCATGCAAAGAAAACTAAATTTGGTGGAGGGAATAGGGATTTACCTATATGTTGAAATTCCAATAAAAAGCTCCAAAAAGGGGATTTCTCCTTGTTAGCCAAACTCTCCAAATTTCCCCAAGACTGGGATTATCCTCCATGAACAGCAAGAGGGAGACAATTAGAATCTAATACAAGTGGTTTGAGCCAAAAAGGAGTTAAAATGGAAAAGTTATGGATTGGGAAAGATGGCTATACCTCTTTTTCCAAGCTTGAGAAGAAAAACAATAAAAGAGGCAAGAACAAATGGAAGAGGCATTAAATAGGGTGTGGAACCCTAGGTTGGCTGCCATGGGTGGGCTTATTGGAGTTTGGGCTTAAGTCATGGGCCTATGGTTCAATTCACAAGTCATTAAATCACAAGTCATTGCATTAAACTATAAGTCTTGACTTAATTTCACTAAACCTAATCCCCTCATTCTAAAATCAATCTCTAATGACTAAAATGGGTTAACTCTAGTTAGGCTAGGGTTACCATAGCTAGGGTTAGGTTCTAGGCTAGTCTACAAGTCTCAAACTAGTCAAGACTAACATAACACATAGCAATATTTAATTAATATTAAATTCACAAAAATTCCCATAAATCATAATAAATTCAAATAAATCCTAAAATGACCAAAATATCCTCTAGGCTAAAATGTAACAATTAAACATCCTAATCACATGGCTAGGCTCTAGGACAGACAGTCTCTACGGTTACACAAGCCAAACACCAAAATCATAAGTCATGATTTAAATAGTTTTAAAATGATTAAAAATCACTAAAAATTATATTAAAATTTTAAATACCATAATTAAATAAATTAAAATACAAAATTTTAAAATTATTCTCATTTTAGAAACTGGGTATTACACATCTATCCTATTTCTTTTCCGTGCTATCTACCTTAGTTTGTTTTTGTGATTGAGACTGTATTGCTATGTCACCTACATTCGGAGTGTATATACTGTACAGGTACCTTTATCTGTTTAGTGTAGTTATTGTAGATGATCTATACAGCGTTCTATCGCTGATTCTGCGGCGTAGGCTGGACGTAACCGCGTACTCGTGCCCCTAATCAGGGTGCGGGTCGTGACAACAACAGTCCTGCTGGTCTCTGTCTGGTAGCTTTCACTTGTTGACAAATTAAACATCTAGCTACATACCTGGATACGTCCTTCTTCATTCCATACCACCACACTATAGTGCGCATATCCCGATACATTTTGTTGGCTCATGGATGTATGGAATACTGCGACTGGTGCGCTTCTTGCATCAGCTCGTTCCTCAGTTTGCCAGTTGGTACGCACAGCCTCGTACCATGCTTCAGTGCTCCGTCGCTGGCGATTGAGAATCCTTCAAGTGTTCCTGCCAGCACTTGAGCTCTGAGTTTGCATAGCGTCTCGCCTTCGAATTGTGCCTCCTTGACTCTGTCCATTAGACTTGAACGCACTTGCAATTGCATCATTGTTGAATCAGCTCCTGGTACGATGGCTTCTCTTCCCAGTTTCTTTATTTCTTCTTCGGGCAGTACAATCTCCAGTCCAAGCTTTTCCATGTCCTCCAGCAAATGACGCTCCTTGGTCAAGAACATTGCCATCGGGTATCGACTAAGTGCATCTGCAACAACATTAGCCTTACCCGGATGATACTACAGGTTGATGTTGAAATCCTTCATCAGCTCCAGCCATCGTCTCTGTCGCATGTTCAGCTCCTTCTGAGTGAAAATATGTTTAAGACTTTTATGGTCTATAAATATTTCCACTCTCTCTCCATAAAGGTAGTGCTTCCATAGCTTCAATGCAAATATCATCGCTGCAAGCTCCAAATCATGCGTGGGATAGTTCTTCTCATGAGTCCGTAATTGCCTAGATGCGTAAGCAATTACTTTTTCGTGTTGTTGAAGAACGCAGCCCAATCCCTTACCGGAAGCATCACTATAAATTGAAAAACCGTTAGTACCTGCGGGTAGCGCAAGTATCGGCACCGTTGTAAGCCTCTTCTTTAGTTCCTCAAAAGCTGACTGGCAAGCTTCCGACCAAACAAATTCTTCATTCTTCCTGGTGAGCTTCGTCATCGGCTCAGCAATCCTGGAGAAATCCTTCACAAACTTCCGGTAGTAGCCAGCTAAACCCAAGAAACTTCTGATTTTTGTAACTGAACTTGGTGTAATCTACTTCTCAATAGCAGCTATCTTCATTGGATCCACCGAAATTCCTTCTCCTGTGACAACATGGCCAAGAAAATCCACTTTGTCTAAGAAGAATTCGCATTTAGATAGCTTACCATAGAGCTTCTCTTTTCTTAAAGTTCCTAGAACTTTTTTCAGGTGCTCTTCATGCTCCTCTTCAGTCATCGAGTAGATCAGAATGTCGTCGATGAAGACAACAATAAACTGATCCAGATATTCATGGAAGACCTTGTTCATAAGGTTCATGAATACTGCAGGGGCATTCGTCAGTCCAAACGATATGACCAAAAATTCATACTGACCATATTTGGTATTGAACGTCGTCTTTGGAATATCCTCATTCCTGACCTTGATTTGATGGTAGCCAGACCTGAGATCTATCTTCGAAAATACCTTGGCTCCACTCAGTTGATCAAACAGGTCGTCGATCCGGGACAGAGGGTACTTGTTCTTGATGGTGATGTTGTTCAGCGCCCGGTAATCAATGCACATCCGCACGGTTCTATCCTTCTTGGGCACGAACAAAACTGGTGCTTCCCAGGGTGAAGCTCCGTCTTTGATAAATCCTTGTGCCTTCAGTTCGTCAATCTGGTCCTTCATCTCCTTTGCCTCCTTGGGGTTGACTCTGTAGCATCTCCAAGAAATAGGGGAAGAGCCGGGTACTAGGTCGATGGTGAATTCTACACCTCGATCTGGCGACAATCATGGAAGACTATCTGGAAAGACGTCTATGAATTCCGCTATGATAGGGTGAGGAGGCCCGGGTTCTTCGGTGATAGAGGAGTAGGTATCACTCTTCATGTCTTTCGGAGCTCGAGAGATTTCAAACTCCGGTTCTCCTGGTGGGCTGAAGATTACACATCCTCTGTGACAATCTATCAGCACATGCTGCTCACTTAACCAGTCCATCCCTAGGACTACATCATAGTTGGGCAAGGGCATCACAAGTAAGGGTGTTAAGAATTTGTGGCCTGAGATAGTTATGGGATAGTTACAAGCCTCGGTGATGGGTATGGGTCCACCACCGATCATAACTCTACTAATCATCTTGCTAAGTCCCGTATCTATGTGGTGTGCAGAAATAAACTTTGATGATATTAAACTGTGTGATGCACCCGAATCAAATAATGCTAGAGCAGGATGTGAAAACACATAAATGGAACCTGTGATGACATCAGCGGTGGGTTCCTGCTCTGGTTCCTGCTCGTCTGCTGCTAGGGCAAAAGCTCGCCCAGTCTTCTGCTGATGTTGTCCGAACCATTGTTGTTGAGTGGGTAGAGGAGCTCTTTGCTGAGTTGCTCCGGTCCGGTTGAATGCTGTGGGACAATCCCTCACTTGGTGGGTGGCAGACCCACAAACTAGGCAGTATCCCAGTTTCTTCCTGCAGATGTTCGCCTGGTGTCCTGGCCTCTTGCAGTAGTCGCAGACAGAGATCAGCTTCTGAGGCGTTCTGTCACTGGTTCTTGCCTGATGGTGCTGTTGCTGGTGGTACGAAGGCCTGTTGTTGTTGTTGTTGGACCTTTTCTGGTTACCCTAGAAGTTGCTAGTTCCAGGATACTCCCTTTTTGAACGAGAAGGTTGGCTCTACTCCACGTCCTAAGCTCGTATCAGAATCTTCTCGTATGTCTTGGCGCCGCCTGCGATCACAGGGGTGCGAATTTCCTCCCTTAGTCCATACCTGAATCTCTCAGCACGATCCTTGGGGTCAGCAACCAAGTTCTTGGCAAAGCGGCTAAGTCGGCCGAACTCTGCCGCATACTCTCCAACCGTCATGTTTCCTTACTTCAGGTCCTGGAAATGTCTTTCCATCTCCCGCAACTCAGATGTTGGGAAAAACTTCCTGCGGAACAGCCTCTTGAAGGTGTCCCAGTCAAGCTGTTTGTCCTGGAGTCGGGGTTCATTCCGGTACCAGGTGCTTGCCACATCTTGCAGCTGGAGTCCTACTGCTTCGGTCTTGAGGTCCTCTGGGAGTCGAGCGACGCTCAAGAGACGCTCCATGTTGTCTAGCCATTCATCGGCTTAGATAATTTCCTCGATTTCTTTGAAAGGTCGAGGGCCCTGCTTCTTGAAACTCTCTATATCTCCGACCGTCACATAATTATACGCCTCTTATCAAATGAATGGCCTAAATGATACATAACTCATGGATTTATGTTTACCTTGGCAGGTCGTGGCTCCGATGAAGTTGTTCCTCCTCTCTCGAGGGCAGCCATAGCTACGTTATGGGCATTCTCTATGCCCTCTCTCATGATCGCGGTCTGCTCGCGATGGGCTTCAGCTTAGGCTGCGGTCTGTTCACGATGAGCTTCTTGTGAAACCCAATTTTTGTTAATTAATATTAGTATTATATTATTATTATTATATTTATTATAATTATTAGTATTATTTTTTTGAGTGTTAAAATAAATTTCAAAAATTAAAAACATGGACTTTTGGATGTTGACCCAGACCCGAGCCCGGACCCAACTCCCGAACCCAGACCCAATCCTTTTATTTTTGAAAATTCTGAATTCTTCTATTAAAAAAAAAATTAATAAACCCTTTTGGATCTGGTCCAAGAGGACCAGACCTATTCCTCTCCCACGTACTGTTCTTTCCACTTCTTTTTCTACTACTAAAACTCTCAGCCACTCACTTTCATTCTCACAGCCACTCTCCCCTTCATTCTCTTCCACTCTTCCTCACGTTCTCTCATTTCCTCCCTAACTCTCTTTATTTAAACAAACCACCACCACTCCCATAAGGAGAACCACCAGCACTCTCTCTCACTTCCCTTCCCCAAACCCCTTTTCCTCCCAGAGATCCCGAGAGCCCCGAGCCCGACCCTGCCGAGCTCCCCCGGCCGCGCGGATCCCCGACGCCCCGGCTCTCCGCGCCGACCCTCCGGCGTTTGACCTCGATGCCGGTTCCCAGCGCTCCGCCCCGCGCGGACCCGACGCCAGCCACCTCCCCGCGGCGCCCTTCGCCGGAGCCCTAGTCCCGGCCGCCCGACCCCCTTCGGCCTCCGCCGACCCCCCTGTCGCAGCGCCCCTTGCTCCGGCCCCGCCCGGCGCACCTCCGGCGTCCGACCCCGACGCCTCCAGCGCCCTTCGTCGGCGCCCACTTCGCCGATAGCTCCCAGCGTTCAGCGCTGACCCCGCTTTCTCCTGGCTTTTTCGAGTCCAGGCGTGTCCTAGCCGGACTCCGAGTCTGTTCCTTTTTTCGGCGACCCGCTGTCCCGGTAAATTCTCCTGCTGTCCGTGATTATTCTTTCTTTATTTTGCATCTGAGAGATCTAGCCGAGCAACCCGAGGTATAACCCCTGTCCCGTTCCATTTTCTTTAGTCTGTGATGAGATTGGTCCCCGATTCCCTCCCGGGAATTCGATTTTTAGCGACGTCGTAATTTCGGAACCTTCGGAAAGGTTCTGTTGGTTGTTTTGATCTTTTCGAACCTTTCGGAAATGGTTTTCTTAAATATGTTTAGCTTCCGGATATTTTCGGTAGCGTGTTGTGAATGTTTTGGTTGGATTCGGACTCCCGAATTTGGTTCGGGTCGTTTCGAATTAATCTGTGGATTGGTTATGGATTATTTTTATATATATATTTTGGGATTCCCTGGTTTGGGATCTGCAGGAAAAAGATTGGCATATTTCCCAGTTTTTGGGTTGACCAAAAACAGAGGAGATGCTGCCGAATTTTTCCGTAAATTCAATTATATTTTAAAAATAATTTCAAAATAGATTTCGGAATTTTATTAAATATTTGGATTTTGGGCGACGACCGTATCGGTCAATGGCCCCCGGCTAAGTGCAAACGAAATCGGCTTCGTCCGGACGTTGAGGCATTAGCCTAGTTGACGATTGGACCATATCTGAGACTAGTTCCTATTTTATTTATTTATTTATTTAATTATAATTAATTATAGAAAGTTTAGAACTAACGACCGTTTCTGTCTTATTTCAATTTATGTAAATAAATTGTAATGGGCATAAGCCCGACTGGTTGTTGGTTCTGTAACTGTAATTTGGTAGCGTAGGATTTTTGGTTATCTGCTGATTTTGCGAGTTTTTGTAGCGTACGAATAAATCTAAATAAAAGTTATTTTCATATAAAAAATTAATAAAGATTTTCTCACCTAAAAATCTACAAGTTTTAATATTAACTAACGATCATGTATTTCTCACTAAAAAAAAGAAATTTAGTTTTATATTTATAATTACGAAAATACAAAGTTTTAATTAATTAAATTGGTATCGACGAGTTTTCCCAAAATACAAAGTTTAAACGATCTTTTCCCTCGTTATAAATTCAACGCACCGATAATCGTAATTCTGTTTGTGTTTTGTTAAATAAGAATTAAAATGGATTAGGACACAATTAGAGATTTCAACTAGCGTAGCTAGATTGGTAACCCTGGTTTCTGAGTCAATTTCTCGAATGTAGGAATTCGAGGACGATCCTAAATTCCCATCTCGAAGTCTTCATCCTCTCCAGTGCAGTCTATTTTGAGGCAAGTATAGTTTGTGTTAGTTTACAGTTATTTTAATAATCGTTTTATTGCAAGTTTAAACCACGATGCAAACACGAAATTCTCCCTGAGAGTACTGACTGCAACTACTGTAACTGATTGGGGACTGGGGGAATAGAGTAATGTTTATGACCACATCCAACTGTAACTTAGGCCAGTATTAGCTTACCCCTCATACACACGGGGATAAGCCGAATCGTATCAATAGGATACAACTGTACATCCCAAGCCGGTCATATTCATTGCCTATTCAAATTACACTGTTTTACTGCTAGAAAACTGTTCATTTCTAAACTGTTTAAAAGTGCATGATTCTATTATTCATTTTAACTGTTTAAATTAGCATGAATTGTACTTTGCTCCCTCCTGACTGGAGATATATTTTTAGGGGACATTGAGGATGCTGAGCTGTTATACAGCAGTTACTACGACCCCGTTCTGTACCCTGTAGTGCTGCCAGAGTCCCCATTGGAGGACATTGGGACTGAGGCCGATGAGCCGGCTAATTAGATAGCTTTTTCTTTTTCCAGCTTTGTTGTTTATTTAAAACTCTGTTATTTGAATTCAGATATTATTTCAGTACATTTAAATTCCAGTTGTATTTATTTCAAAGTTTAATAAAGTTTCATTTTCCGAATTTGAGTTGTGACAAATATAGATGTTGTTGTTATGGTTACCTGCGAATGGAACAGCTTACTGCCGCCGTCTCAACAACGGTGCAGGCTGGGCATGATCCGGTTTGACCCAATTATTTGGGATCGGGTCGTGACACTTCTGCTTGGGCTCTATGGGCTTCAAGTACTCCTCGTAGCATGCCCACGAGATCGGTGGGATCCACGGGCACAGGTAGGACAGCTGGTGCGGGTACTACCGCAGGGGACTGCGGCTCAGTCCGGGGAAGCACCGGTTCTGCCGTTTGCGCTGTAGTAGCGTAAACGGGGCAGGGTGCTGGTGCAGCATGGGGGCGGTCAGTCAGCTGCAAAGGAGGTGGGTCCCGGCGTGCTTGAGGAGGTGGGGTGTGATTGGTAGATGACACCTCATCTTCAGCAGGGCCGAAACGGGTAGTCTTCCCTTTGGCCATACTCTGGAAGGTTTAGGTTGCAAACATAAGCAAGGTATCCTACCAGTCTATAATCAAACAAAAATATTTATATATATATAATTCGGACCTATGTTGTGACAAATCAATGTTCTAGTGTTCTAATTGTTTCTAGGTATGTTTTTCTAAGTTGTTGTTTCTGGACCTCCATGGGCCACCACTAAAAACATGTCACGTCCCGATCCCAAATTAATGGGTCGAACCGGATCATGTCCAGCCTGCACCGTTGTGAGACGGCGGCAGTAAGCTGTTCTATATACAGGTATTCACAACAACATCTATGCATTTGTCATAAACTCAATATACGAAAATTTTAAAACTTTTATTCAACATTTGAAAAGTACAACTGAAAATAAAAGAACTGGAATAAAATGCTGAATTCAAATTAACAAAATTCCAAGAACAATGAAACTGGAAACTGGAAATAACTAGCTAAGTGGTCGGCTCGTCGGCCTCAGGTCCTGCGTCCTCCAAGGAGGACTCTGGCAACACCACAGGGTACAGAACCGGGTCATAATAGCTATTGTACAATAGCTCAGCATCCTCAATATCACCTAAAAATGTTGTCTCCAGTCAGGAGGGAGCAACTACGAATATGTATCTCATATTTCAAGTAATAATGGAAAAGTGCAAGCTAAACAGTTTAAAACAAAATTTTTCAGCATTCTACAATTGAAAACAATGTGATTTGAATGTGTAATCGTCTATGACCGGCTTGGGTTACACAATAGCGTCCTAGCGACGCGATACGGCTTATCCCCGTGTGTAAGAGGGGTAAGCTCGCACAATATACAATATGAGGGGTATTGGCCATAAACGTTACACTATTCCTCCAATTCCCATAATCAATCAATCAATATCTGAACCCTAGGAGAGGGTTCCGTGTAGCAATGTGGTTTAACATGCAGCTAGACAATTACTAAATAAATTACAAGAAAAACATAACCGTAACTTGTCTCTGTTTAGTTTGACTGGATCGGTAAAGTCGGTTCCGAGGAGGATGTCAGGTTCGTCTCCGAGATCCTACAGTTGAGAACCTTGGCTTAGAACCAATATGAAACCATTCTAGGTGTGCTAGTTACAATCTCTAGAAGTAGACCCTAGTCAGGTTTTAAGTTTATTAATTATTCTACCGGAAATCGTCTAACGTCGCAATTCTACGTTCGTTGTTATTTAATTAAAATAAGCCGGTTATTGATTAATTGAAAAAATGGTAATTACCGGTTAATTTGGCAAAACTTTGTATTTTGTAATATTATATATAAAACTAATATTTTTCTTTAAATGAGAAGAACGTAAATTTGTTTAAATAACAAAATTATAATTTTTCTAATTATTTAATGTGAGAAAATGATATTAATTTTCTATAAAATAATTAGTTGTTTATTGTTTTACGTATTTACGTCAAACCAACAAACCAGGAAAGAAATAAAATCTATTCTACGCAATACAGGGTCGCAGCAAAGAAAAATAGGAAACTGGGCTTATGCCCTTACAATTATTTACATAAATGAATTTAGAAGAATAATAATAAAAGTCAGGTGAATCCTGAACGCCGGGAAGCGGTCCATTCAGCAGGCCGAAGCCCTGCACCAAAAATACTAACAGCAATACCCGTTCTGAAAATAATTATAAATATAAATATTATATTAAAGAGTCTCAGATTGGTCCAAAAATCATTCTTAGCTAATACCTCAACGTCCAGAATGACTGGTTTCGTTTACATTTCGCTAGGGCCCATTGACCGGTACGGTCGTCGCCCGAAAAAATCCATTTAATAAACCTTTTTGGAAAACCAGTTCTGAAACTCATATATATATATATATATATAATATATATATATATTATATATAGATATAGTTTTTACGAAAAATTGGACAGCATTTCCTCTATATCGGAATAACCCAATACTGGAAAATTGTGCCAACCACACAATAATATCCCAAACCAGGAATAACCCATGAATTCATTTCCACTACAAAATAATATATATAAACCAAACACAGAACTAAATCGAGAACATTGCCGAACTAACTCGGAATTTCCGAGAAATCACAAAGCTTAAAACCAAAACCAATCACCGCACAAAAGTACTACCGAAACGAAGTTCAAAAATTTCCGAAGTCAAATCGTCTAAACCGAATCCCGTAACGGATCGGGGACCAAAATCATCTCGACACTCTGAGAAGGGACACGGGACACGAGATATGCCTTGGGTTGCTCGGTAGAGCTCTCAGATGCAATAAGAGATAGAAACCCGATCCCGCGGACTCGGGA
>JANAVB010038618.1:74501-269501 GCA_029216955.1 Iris pallida
TATGGTTTTCGGATTTTTGTGAATTATGACCTTGGTATCTCTGAACTCCTTGCTAGTGACCCAGTAGGGTGCACACTTAACTTGTAACTTGTAATTAATCCTTGTGACGTGATAACCTGATAGTGGCCCGCCGTGGTGCACTCCAGACCTGATAACTTGACCTGCTACACATGACCCAACAGTGACCCGTAGTGGTGCACTCCTGACAAGTACCCTGACATGCTTGATAGTGGCCCGTTGTGGCGCACTCTTGATAGTAATAGTGATAATGATTGGCCTAGACACCGTGGTTGTTTGCATTGATTGTGCTTGTATAAACTACGAGTCCTGTGGTCTGCATCATGTCTAGGGCATGATCCCTGAGTACCACGGTCAGGGATTCATACTGAATCTGGCTAGGATTAATGACTAGATTAATCAATAGTTCATGGGAATTTTCCAGTTACCCGTTGCCCCTTTGGCCGGCCTTATATATATATACTTGGGATTTGTTGCTATCCGTCGAGATGAGCGCACTTCCAGCCCGCCGTCGAGCGTGGTACCTTAGGACACATGTATCTTACTACAGTGTGTCTGCTATATCCTGCTATCTTTTCCTTTTTGCTGGATCACTCAGGTAGTAACAAACAGGTAACCGGATTGGAATTCTCATTGCATCTTGCTAGTAACTAGGCCTGTGAACCCTAGTTAGTTAAAGTAGTAAGCCGTAGTAGTACTTGCTTGGCCGTGATTGATTGGATGGAGTCTAGTCCCGCTTGTCTTGTCCTGATCCTGTACAAGGTTATGACATGACATGATTACTCGTGCTTTATTTAATTCTATATCATGAAAATGTGGGTCCTGATTTCTTGTTTTTATCTTGCCGATAAATGGTGGAAACCAAGTTCCGTTCAGACGAAGGGTTACAACCCCGGCCTGTTTGGTTTACGAGTTGTAACCTGGCCATCTGAATAGTCCATGGTTACCTCATCGTATATTCCTGTCATGCTCTCCCATATGCTCTGTCTTTTATCGATTCTGTACAAGATTGTCTTTTATATTCACCTATCATGTTTTTCTTAAATTACTGTCTCTTATTATGTAAATATATTATTGTGCTAATTTGCTGGCTTTTGTTCTTATTTTGTGGCCCCCTTGTGGCACTTGCTCTTTGTGGGGTTGACCCAGCTGGTTTTGTGTGGCCAGATTTCTGAGCAGCTCCCGAGGATCTACCGAGCTTCCAGCCCAATGGTGAACTAGACGAAACCCGGGCCAAGAATGGGTTTTCCTTTTGCCTTGTCCACTTTATTGTAAAACTATTCTTTTGAGGCGTTTAGCCGTCGAGCAAGTGTTAGCTCGATGCACTTTACTTCTGTCTGCCTACGGGCTGTAATCATGATTGGCAACTCGAGGTTGATCATGTATGACTTAACTCTTGCTAGTCCTTACATTTTGTACGACTAGCTTCATGATCATCTGGATATGTAATGTTTGGGACGCCTTACAATTGTATATTTGGTGATCTGATATCTTGTGATTATTATTAGTTGGTTGAGATTGAGACAATAGGATAATTTTGACCTTAAGAGACTGTTGGCTTGTAGATAAACCCTCATATATCTAGACAGCCGTGACCGTATGGTGAGATGGATTCCATTTCATTATACGTAGCTGGCTATGTCTGCCCCCGCTCTCCAGTATTCTGGTTCTGGGGCGTAACATGGTTTAAGTGGTGGCCCATGCAGGTCTTGTCAATCAAGAAATGTGAGGGTTTACCGATAGATGTCTCAATCTGTACTCGCCTTTGATCTCCACTCGTATCTTCTTATTTCCTTGAATCCCTGACTTAATAACATGCTTGCATCATTGTTCTATCCTGGTCCTTCCTTAATATCCTGATGTCATTACTTCAGCGGCGTCACTCCTGTTGATCAGCCAGAAGAAGTTCGGCCAGCAGACCAGCAACAGCAAGAAGATCAAGATCAGTCCTCAGCAGCCGCCTCTCGAGCCATGCCTTCTGGAGAACCAGAGCCCCAGTCCAACCAGTTCAGCCAGCAGGGTCAGAGGATGGGGTCTTGATAGGGTCATCCGTGAGTTGCTTGCGTCTCAGGACCGTCGAGGTGATGCCTTGCAGCAAGCAGTACAAGAAGCTATGAGCGAAAGTGGTCCTCGAGGGAATAGTGCGGTCAACAATTTCAAGCGCCTGAACCCTCCCTTCTTCGACGGCAGCGAGGATGATTGCTGCAGATGCCTGGCTACAGGACATTGAAGTTATCTTGGAGGCAGCCAGGACCCCTGAAGCAGAGAAGGTGGCAGTGGTACGCCTGCAGTTACTAGATCTAGCCCGCAGCTGGTGGGCTATGCAAGCAGCGAGTTTGGGTACGCCTGTCATGTGGGCGGTATTCAGTGATATATTCCAGACCAAGTACTTCGACGTAGTGGCTAGGTATGACCTACAGACCAGGTTTAGTAATCTCAGGCAGATGAGCAGGACGGTCGACGGATATGCGGTCGAGTTTTCAAGGTTGAGTCGGTTTGCTCCCACCTTGGTGGCAACCGAGCTAGACAGAGCACAGCGATTTCAGCAGGGGCTCCACTTGGAGATCTATTGGCAGTAGAGCAGTTTGAGCACAAAACTTTTGATGCCGTCTTGCGAGCAGCGAGGAGGCATGAGTACACTTTCCGAAGGATAGCGGACCGGACCGGAGGTCGGAAGCGGTCTCACGACCAGATGAACCAATCCTCAGCACCGGCCCCAGCATCTAGGGCCTTGACTATTGGAGTTCCCCAGAGGACGGATTCGGTTACCTCCTTACAGCATTCTGTCCCGACCTATCCCCAGCAGCAGAAGCAGAAGCGGCCTTTCGCAACTGGGTTGTTCTCATTGCGGGAAGCCCGGGCATGTTGTTACTGAGTGCCGTAGAGCACAGGGATTGTGCTTGGCTTGTGGTTCGCCAGGCCACATGATAGGATCTTGTCCGTTCAGAAACAGATCATCGTCGACAGTAACAAGTCCCTCGGTTATGGGACCAGCACCAGCAGCAGCCAGAACCAGCTCCAGTTCACCAACCACAGCAGCTTCCGTTTCCGGGTCCATTGCCATCTCAAGCCCAGGCCTTCCAGCAACAGAGGCCTCAGCAGTTCACCCTGGCCCAGGCCCAGATCTAGAATCGGCAGAGAGGTATCTGTGTCCTATTGTCTTGCTTTTCGCCGTCGTTATGCGGGACACATGCCATGTTTCATGTATCCTAATTACAACGGTATATTCCGGACCCGAGCCATGTCCTAGATCATTCGAAAATGGTTATTGGTACCAACCTATTCGTATGAGGAAAGGCCCGTGTCCCTGTTTGACCAAGGGGAGAGACCTCAAGCGCAAGACTATCAGTTTAGTTCATGAAGCTTGAGTTCATTGCTCCTTGGGAGAGTCAAACGTAGGAGTGTGAGGATGATATCCGATCACGTTCTTCCTACCTGTTTGACTAATAAGGTGTAATGTCTTCCTTATGCCTTACGTTTTCCCTTCCTTGCTTGCATTGTATGATTGAACTGCTTAGTGGAGTTGTTGTTGCTTAGTGCAGCTTGTCGTGACAATCTCTAGCTCCTTGATTAAATTCCGAGGACGGAATTCTTTTAAGGTGGATAGAGTTGTCACCCTCATTTTCCGTATTTCCCGTATTTCGTATTTATACTCGTATCTGGATTTTGGCATGTATTTTTATTTTTCTCAACTTATGGAATTTCGGTATTTCTCGTATTTTGGGTTTGGACCATGGCTTGGTTTTATTTTTGGAGTAGGATTGGTTTGGTTTATCATGAATGGATCACCATAGCCTATGCTCCACCCTCAACACACCACATCCCACCCTCTTTATAATCCCCACCTACCACTCTCTCTCTTCATTACCACCACCATTAATTTTCTTCTTCTTCTTCTTCTCCTTCCTCCACAACTCTCCACCCATAGGCAAGTGCATCTTGCCACCACATGAGAACCCTATTTTCTTGGTCCATTAGCTAGATTAGGACATGGTGATCAACATTAGTTCTTGGTTTTTTGTGATTTGGTGTCTCCATTGCTCTAGATCTAAGTTTTCCTATTTTCGGATTTTGCATGTTTTGATCCATTTTGGTTGGAGTTCTGTGGGTTCTGATGTTTCCATGTGGGAGAGCATTCAGTTTCACTCCAGTTGGAACTTTGGAAATCCGGATTTAGAGTTCGGATGGCCAAGTTATGATGCTGTGTAGCCTTGAGTTCAACCATGGTGTTCTTGCTGTTTGGAGAAGACAGTGAGCAGTGTGCAGAGCTTCTTAGCTTACGCCACTGAGCCTTGGATACGCTTCCTATTGGAAGCGTGTCTCCTGCGTGCGTGCTTTTGTGCGTACGCAGACTTGAGCGTGCGTGACTTTTCATGTACGCTGCTCCCTTGAGCGTGCGTGACTTTTCATGTACGCTGCTCCCTTGAGCGTGCGTGACTTTTCATGTACGCTGCTCCCTTGAGCGTACGTGACTTTTCATGTACGCTGCTCCCCTTGAGCGTGCGTGACTTTTCACGTACGCAGCTCTCCTGTGTAGGTGACTTTTCACGTACGCTGCAATCTTGAGTGTGCCCTGGGTACGCAGACTTGAGTGTACCTTGGTACACAGACTTGAGCGTGCCTTGCGTGCGTGACTTTTGTGTACGCTGCCCTGCGTGCGTGACTTTTACTTACGCTGCCCCTGACCCCTTGCTTAACCTATTGGCTTTTGGAGTATTGGTTTTATCCTCGACTTGGTTTCTCTTTTGTGGATTGGGTTTTCCTGAGATCTGTTCAACACAAGCACGACTTTCTTGACCCGACACGGCCTAACACGATTATCGAGTAATTGTTTATGATTAGTATGGTTTTCGGATTTTTTGTGAATTATGACCTTGGTATTCTCTGAACTCCTTGCTAGTGACCCAGTAGGGTACACACTTAACTTGTAACTTGTAATTAATCCTTGTGACGTGATAACCTGATAGTGGCCTGCCGTGGTGCACTCCTGACCTGATAACTTGACCTGCTACACATGACCCGTAGTAGTGCACTCCTGACAAGTACCCTGACATGCTTGATAATGGCCCGTTGTGGCGCACTCTTGATAAGTAATAGTGATAATGATTGGCCTGGACACCGTGGTTGTTTGCATTGATTGTGCTTGTATAAACTACGAGTCCTGTGTGTCTTGTATCATGTCTAGGGCATGATCCCTGAGTACCATGGTCAGGGATTCATACTGAATCTGGCTAGGATTAATGACTAGATTAATCAAATAGTTCATGGAGAATTTCCCAGTTACCCGTTGTCCCTTTGGTCCCGGCCTTATATATATATACTTGGGATTTGTTGCTATCCGTCGAGATGAGCGCACTTCCAGCCCGCCGTCGAGCGTGGTACCTTAGGACACATGTATCTTACTACAGTGTGTCTGCTATATCCTGCTATCTTTTCCTTTTCTTTCTGGGATCACTCAGGTAGTAACAAACAGGTAACCGGACTTGGAATTCTCATTGCATCTTGCTAGTAACTAGGCCTGTGATAACCCTAGTTAGTTAAAGTAGTAAGCCGTAGTACTTGCTTGGCCGTGATTGATTGGATGGAGTCTAGTCCCGCTTGTCCTGTCCTGATCCTGTACAAGGTTATGACATGACATGATTACTCGTGCTTTATCTTAATTCTATATCATGAATAATTGCGGGTCCTGATTTCTTGTATTTTATCTTGCCGATAAATGGTGGAAAACCAAGTTCCGTTCAGACGAAGGGTTACAACCCCGGTCCTTGTTTGGTTTACGGGTTGTAACCTGGCCATCTGAATAGTCCCATGGTTACCTCATCGTATATCATCCTGTCATGCTCTTCCATATGCTCTGTCTTTTATCGATTCTGTACAAGATTGTCTTTTATATTCACCTATCATGTTTTTCTTAAATTACTGTCTCTTATTATGTAAATATATTATTGTGCTAATTTGCTGGCTTTTATTCTTATTTCGTGGCCCCCTTGTGGCACTTGCTCTTTCTGGAGTTGACCCAGCTGGTTTTGTGTGGCCAGATTTCGGAGCAGCTCCTGAGGATCTACCGAGCTTCCAGCCCAATGGTGACAACTAGACGGAACCCGGGCCAAGAGTGGGTTTCCTTTTGCCTTGCCCACTTTATTGTAAAACTATTCTTTTGAGGCGTTTAGCCGCCGAGCAAGTGTTAGCTCGATGCACTTTACTTCTGTCTGCCTACGGGCTGTAATCATGATTGGCAACTCGAGGTTGATCATGTATGACTTAACTCTTGCTAGTCCTTACATTTGTACGACTAGCTTCATGATCATCTGGATATGTAATGTTTGGGATGCCTTACAATTGTATATTTGGTGATCTGATATCTTGTGATTATTATTAGTTGGTTGAGATTGAGACAATAGGATAATTTTGACCTTAAGAGACTGTTGGTTTGTAGATAAACCCTCACATATCTAGACAGCCGTGACCGTATGGTGAGATGGATTCCATTTATTATACGTAGCTGGCTATGTCTGCCACCGCTCTCCAGTATTCTGGTTCTGGGGCGTGACACTTCAAGAAGCTCGGGCCCCGTGACTTTAGCGGGACCGAGGGTGTGGTCTATGCAGATGATTGGCTCGAGGATATCGAGCGGCAGATGAGGGCCTCCCGCCTGGCAGACGACCTAAAGGTCGAGGCGGTAGGTTTGCAGTTGCTAGACATTGCGCGCACCTGGTTCAGAAACGAGCCAGCCCTAGCTGGAGAGGGCCGTACTTGGGCAAAGTTCAAGCTCCTCTTCAAGGAGAAGTTCTTTTCCCCTACGGACAAGATCGACCTGGTGCGGCAGTTCTAGGATCTGTAGCAGGGCAGTTTATCTGTGGAGGAGTACGTCGCGGAGTTCGGCCGTCTGAGCCGATACGCGGAGTACATGGTTCGTGACCCGGAGATCAGGACGAGCCGTTTCAGAGAGGGGCTGATCTGGGACATCAAGATCCACATTCCCTCCTTTTATGAGACTTATACCCAGATCTATGCGGAGGCCCGCAAGGTAGAGCGGGAGTGGGGCCTGAAGCCCAAGAGGGACCGTGATCTGTTTTTGGGGATTACTAGCAGCACGGGGGCTGCTAAGCATCCTCAACTCCAGCATCATTCTATTCCGCAACGCTCGCAGCAGATTCCTGCTCCGATTAGGGCACCAGTTCAGCAGGTGCCCCGGCAGCAGCAGCAGGGACCGACGCAGCAGGTACCTACTTGCCACTACTGCAAGAGGTCCGGACATCTCTGGGAGGTTTGCAGGAGACGTTTGGGTGTGTGCCTATACTGTGGCACCGAGGGACATCAGGCGAGGGATTGTCCTTCGAACCATCGCCGTACAGCTCAGGGAGCACAGGGTAGGCCACCTATGGCACCGCATCACTCCCTCCACCAGCAGCGGGATATACCCCGCCAGGGCGGGGCTTTTGCGATGACAGTTGAGGATCCTGCAGGCATTGGACTAGGAGGTAGGGTCTTGCTCTTTCTTTTTACCTGTTTCTTTCCATCCATTGATTGTTGATTGCTTTCTTAGTACCTTTAGTTGCATATGTGATGATCATGCTAGATAAATAGAACACCCCAATGAAGACTGCAATAACATGATACTGTAGAGATTTAAAACCATGCATTGTTTTCCATAAAGAAATTCTCTTTATTTGTTGTGTTTCTGGGAAAATTACAACTGTAGGAATTCGATCTAGAAGACGATCGCTTTATCCCTTGGACTATGCGAAGAAGAAAAGCTCTCAAAATTTTGACAGTAGATATCAATGTATCTGTACAATGAATAAGAAAAAGAACTCTATTTATAGAGTCAAAACAGTAACTGAAAGAGATAACTACCTCACCACTGGTGCATTTGAAAAGTCACGCAGACTCTAAATACACGCAGGGTTAGTGAGTAGTTACTGGACGTGGCCCGTAACTGTTGGACACATGGCATTAGTGCATGGGTCGTGTGCAAGTTACTGGCCACGCGAGAGAGAGATCGGTGGCATGGCTGCCACGTACTCCAGTTGAAATGAAATCCACGCTGTCTTGCTGAAGGCAAAAATCCACGCAGTTTCGTTGACGCAGACTCGTTGAAGGCAAAATCCACGCAAGCTTTGAAGAAGAATACTTCAGAATTCACGCAGGCTTTGAGAAGAATAACTCAAAAATCCACGCAAACTTGAGGAAGGAGAAGGTTCAGAATCCACGCAAACCGCCAGCTGTCTTAATTTGGCACGCTTCATCTGACACAAAATCTCTGACATTGATTATATTATCAGCCGCATTAAATGAAGATAAGACCCAAAGTCACGCCAACTTGGTGAAGAGTGAGTCTTGCTAAGGAAGATTTTGAAAATCACGCAAAAGACGGCGATGATCTCTCGAGTTCTGTGCATACGTGGCATATGAGGAGACGTTTCTCGACTGCTGTGTTGTCAGTTATTATGATTCTGACGTATGGCTGAGCTGTCTCTGCGTGATTTCTAAAGGAGATGGACAGGCAGAACTTAGCGTATCTTTTGTGCTGCTTCTCGGATCACTCTGCGTGACTTGTTCTGATCAACTCAGCGCGACTTCATTTTTGAGGCCTACAAAACCCCCTTCAAAGTTTTCAAAAAAATGATAAAATATTTTCGAAATACTTTGAAAATAAAGATGATGAAAATGAGTTAAAGTCACGCTGAGATGGCTCCAAAAATTTTCGGAAGTCAAAAAGACTTCGAAGTTCTTTGAAAACATCCAAATGAACTTATTAAATGTCATAATGACTCTTCGTTCTTCGAGACTGATTGCGTCCAATTTATGGTGGAATATGAACTGTCGACGAGATCTGTTATATAAACAGGAAGAGATTCTCAGCTTTGACATTCATCTCTCGAAAATATGACCCCAAAGGAAGCAGCCGAAGAGGAAGCACGCAAGTTGGGCTTTTGTTCCCATGGTGACCCCACTTTTGGGGGCAAAGAATCCGAACCTGTCGTCATCGAGCTCAAGGACGACTCCACGCAGTTAGCCAAGAATCTCTTGAGCTACTTTGGATTGGATGGCTCGTCTTCTTCTGATGGACAGAGCCTTATGGAGAAGCGTGAAATGCTCGAGACTCTATTGCATCGCCTGGGAGTTAAGAGCGTAGAGGAGTTAGGCATCAAACTTAGCCGCTCTGGAAAATAGGGCGTAACTTTCTATACTTTTGTTGCACTTTTTTGTCTTTTTGTAAGGCCATCAGTGCCTGTTTAAAGAATGAAGTACAACTTTTGTGTTTGATCTGCGTGCCTTTTAATAAAGAATATTAATTAGCACTCTTTGACTGTTTCCAATGTTGCACGGTCTCCCGAAGTACACATGACACTCATTCCACAATTTATGAGCGCTCTTTATGCGGATCTTTTCCAAGAATAGACCTGTACTTGACCCTTTAAATAGATGGATGAACTCCACGCAAACTCATCTTCCCATTCTTCTTCCTCTCTTCTGAGAATAAATTTTCTATGAGAAGAAAATAGGAAAGCCATGTTGTCTGATGTCAAATCTCTGTGCACGCTACCAGACATGGATCTGTCAATCCTTAGCAGCAAACTCAGCGGTAAGTTCAATATACATGCATCGATTTTTTTTGTTTGCTAAGGACAAATTCATCTTCCTGAAATGAACAGAATACATCTGTCTTTGCTTGGCCAGTTTCTGTTGACTGATTTTTCTTTACTGTTTCTTGCAGAATTTTGGCTGAAAACCTTCTTCAGAACTGGCATTGGTGATGTGGATGCTGTAGACAATGTTCTTCTGACACCCACATCAGGGAGCTCATACGCTTTTGACGCGTAAATCAGACAACTCAGAACTCTTCGTGAGATAGAAGGGTCTTCCTTAGATGGTAGGAAGAGCCTTTATACACGAGAGTTGGATGGTGGAGTTAACTCTACTACCGAGAAATCGGGTAGTAGAGTTTCTTTCAAGGCAGAACCAGGAATTGTATCCCAAGGTTTGGATACATCCCTGTCTTCCTTGAGAGGTTACCCCCATCCACCAGTTGTATTGGCAGCAACACGTTTTCGTGTTGCCCTACTCTGTGGTTCTCCTCTCGTCTGAGAGATAAGACCAGAGTTTGATTCCTGCTGGACGCCCAGGAATTGTCACAAACAACGAGATTGCCAGAGAAGATCCAAGAAGAAATAGATCTCAGTTGTACATAGAATGAAAATCCAAGATTTGTAATAGATTTCCATTATGATTTGTAGGAAAGTCTAAGAAAATGTAATAGACTTTTTGTGGTGAAATGGGAATGAAAATGACACTTCTTCTATGCTTCAATGATTTGTATTTGTGGATGAATTGTGGACATGATAGATAATAAAATTATCTTTTCTATTTTTAGAGTATATGATATTATCAGAGGTATTATGGACATGATAATATATAGGAACACGAAAGAAAATAGATTGATTTCTATGCAGAGGTCAAAACATGACAAATGAGTAAGCAGATTCGGAATTGATTCAGAGGTTATGAAAACATGATAAATAACGAATCCTCACTTAATGAACTGATAGAAGATTATGAACGGATGAACCGTTAAGAAACGATGAACAGATGAACTGTCGAGTGAATGTAATAAATGAACGGACGAACCGTCAAGTATTAATGAACATGTGAAACGTCGGATGAATGTGAGAAATGAATGGATGAACTGAATATCGGAAAAGAATACGTCCCTTCGATCCTTGTAACCATATGCCTATAAATAGAGCATATATTTGAATAGAAGGATTGCATTTTATCCACAATGTCTTTTGAAGAGAACATTAAGGCTGAAGTCGCCCTTGAAGCTACTGAAGGTGTTAAAGAACATCCACCTCCGCAGAAGAAGGAAATGGGCGAAAGCTCGTCTACTCCCAAGCCGCCAAAAGATATCCTGGACTTCCTGGTCGAACCAGGAGAAACCGAAGAAGAAGAAGCAATGAGGCTGGCTGCCTGTCAATTCTTGGTACGGTCAGGAAAAGATGTATTCAATTCTTTTGCTGATTATGTATGTGGTCCTCGTCCCAAATATGAAAGGGATCACAGTGATCTTCCATGATGATGTACTTTTTTTTTCTTGAGGGATTTGTCTCAAATAAACTCCATTTAAGGAAACTTTGTTTACGATATATCCTTTCCACTTTATATTTTTGCCTTTATTCATTGATCTTTTGACTCAGAAATCAGAAAGACTAAATATCACTTTCATAAATATGATATTGAGATAGAAAATTCAGAGGTAATGTGGACATGATTTTCTGGATATCAAATTTGTTGAGAAAACGATACAAAGTAGAATACCTATCTCCACTGGGGATAATAGATATCAGAATGATTCTTCGGAAAGAACAATGAAACAGCTGGAGAGTGATGGGAGGACGATCTTGATAGAAATATCAGACGTAGTACTTCTTCAAGAATTTGCCGTTGATGGGCATCATAGTGGCTTTACCATCTAGAGTAGTGAGTTGATAAGCCCCATTAGAAAAGATCTTATTGACAATGAATGGACCTTCCCATTTTGCATCAAACTTGCCCTTACTCATGTGTGTCATAGTCATCGGGCGTCTGACAGTAAGCACAAGTTCTCCTTTCTGAAATGTTCAAATTCTGACTTTCTTGTTAAAAGCCCTTGAAATTCTAGCTTGATAGAATTCAATATTCTGTTGAGCAGATAACCGTTTTTCATCCAGAGCCTCCAATTCTTGAAGTCGAAGACGATCATTATTTTCAGCAGTGAGTTCATTAGCGATTGCTATCCTTAAAGAAGGAATTTGAATCTCTAATGGGAGAACAGCCTCAGATCCGTACACCAGAGAGAAAGATGTACACTTAGTAGCATTACGGACTGTAGTGCGATAAGCCCACAAGCATTCCCCGAGCTTGTTACTCCAATTACGTTTGTTAGTGGAGACAAACTTCTTTAGGAGTTTGATGATAGTCTTGTTGAAAGCTTCTGCCAATCCGTTAGCTGCTGAATTATATGCGGTAGAAGCAACATTATTGATCCGGTGATCGTCACAGAATCGAGTAAATTTCTGGCTGACGAACTGTGGTCCGTTATCATGAACAATACGTCGAGGAACACCAAATCTGTAAATGACGTGGTGCTTAATAAAGCTGATGACATTAGACGTCTTAACTTCAGATAAAGGAATAGCTTCGGCCCATTTGGAGAAGTAATCGGTTATTGCGAGAATGAACCGATGACCTTTAGATGATGGTGGATTGATCGGGCCGACAATGTCCATGCCCCAAGCTTCGAAGGGCCATGATGCTGCCGTCGGATGTAGAAATTCCGAAGGTTGATGTATAAAATCCGTATGGATTTGGCAAGCTTTACATTTTCTTGCATATTCAATGGCATCTGATACCATAGTTGGCCAATAATAACCCATCCGTCGAATACGGTCTGGAAGTTTTGGCCCAGGTTGATGCGCTCCACAAATTCCATCATGTGCTTCACGAATAACTTGTTGGGCTTCATCACCGGCAATGCACCGAAGGAGTAAACCATCATAAGCTCGACGATATAAGGTCTTTGTTGTATGATTGTAATAGAATCTGAGTGATCGTCGTCTGATAGATGCTGCCTCACTCGGATCATCCGGAAGAATATCATACAATACAAGATCTAAGAAAGGAAGTCTCTAATCTTTATCCGTATTCTGATTCTCAGTCGAGTTACTGAAGATGAATTCCATGCTGGAATCGGATGAAGATGATATCGATTTACGACTAAATCCAAATCCTCTTGTTGTGTTGACGTCATGAGATGTTGATTCTTCAATGTCAACTGGAAGTCCTAGAGTCAGGTTATTTTCAAGATGAAATAATTCTCGACTATGAACAACAATCATTTGTTGCCGTCTGATTGGGATAGCCAGCACCGCTGCAAGATTAGCAAGGGCATCAGCTTCTGTGTTACATGCTCGCCTAACATGTTCAATGAAGAATTCCTTAAATGATGAGGCCATAGATATGGCCACTCTATGATAAGGAACCAGATCTTGATGGCGAACTTCATAAGTACCCCTGATCTGATTGACAATAAGTTTAGAGTCTCCATACGCCTCCAAATGTTGAATATTCAGATGTTTAGCGAGTTGAAGACCAATAAGCAATGCGTTGTACTCAGCTACATTGTTTGAACACGGCTGATCGAGAGAATAAGCTCTTTGGATGGCAAGACCTTCTGGCGATACAAGAACAATTCCAACTCCAGCAACAATATCGCCATTAGGACCAATTCTTGATGCTCCATCAAAGAATAGACGCCAAGTAGGATCTTCTTCAGCAATTTGATTTGAATCTAGGACTTCATCTGGGATTTCATCATAGAGTTTTGAATTTTCTGGAATTGAGTGACCAGCCAGAAAATCAGCTAAAGCTTGTCCTTTGACTGATTTCTGAGGAATATAGTGCATGTCATACTGAGCAAGTAGGATTCCCCAGTTAGCCAATCGAGAATTCAAAACACTGGATTTCTTCATCATGATCCGTATAGGATTGATCCTGGAGATGACATGAATAGTTTGACCAATGATATAATGACGTGTCTTTTGGACAGCAAACATCAAGGCTAGACATTCTTTTTCAACCGGTGAATATCGAGGTTCAGCTCCGGTCATAGTGCGGCTGAGATAATAAATGGCTTGTTCATGGCCATTTTGATTCTTTTGAGCGAGTAATGCACCCAATGAATGACTCATTGCTCGAGTATAGAGGAGGAACAGTATTCCTGAGACGGGAGGTACCAATACTGGAGGGCTCATTAGATATTGTTTTATATCATCGAATGCTTTCTGACATTCATCATTCCAGACAAAAGAGACACCTTTCTTCATAAGTTTGTTGAATGGTCTGCAGCGTCCTGATAAATTAGAGATAAATCTCCTGATATAAGCGATTCTTCCTTGAAATTCTCGTAGCTCTTTTAAGGTGCGTGGAGGACGCATCTCTTGGATGGCTTTGATCTTCTCGGGATCCACGTGTATACCTTTAGAGGTAATGACGAAGCCGAGAAATTTACCACTAGAGACGCCTAAGAAGGACTTAGTAGGGTTCATCTTTAATTGATGCTTACGCATTAGATCAAATATAGTCTTCAAATCTTGGATATGATCCTCCTTTTGTCGACTTTTGACTGTAATATCATCAACATAGCATTCGACTGTTTTCCGCAAATGTTCACGGAATATAGTGCTCATAGCTCGTTGATAAGTTGCTCCTGTATTCTTGAGACCGAATGGCATAACTGTATAACAGTATGTACCAATCGGCGTTCTGAAAGAAGTGTGTTTCTCGTCTTCTGGGAATATTTTGATCTGATTGTACCCAGAATACCCGTCCATGAATGACATTCGTTCAAATCCACAAGTATTATCAACCATGACATCAGTGATTGGTAGAGGAAATTCGTCTTTAGGACACGCCGCATTGAGATCGCGGAAGTCTATGCATACTCTGATCTTGCCAGTCTTTTTAAGAACAGGAACAATATTAGCCACCCAATCGGGATGTTGTTCCTCTCTAATAAACCCAGAGGTAATGAGTTTATTGACTTCAGCTTCAATTGCATCCATGATGTCTGGACGAAATCGTCGCTGTTGTTGTTTGACCGGTTTAGCATTCGGCAAGATATTGAGCTTGTGAGTTATAATTTGAGGATCAAGCCCTGGCATATCTTCATAACTCCAAGCAAAGACATCGATATAATCACGAATGAGTTTGATCATGTCTTTCTTATCAGTTTCTGAAAGACTTTCACTGATGAATATTGGTTTGGGAGATCCCTCTTCGCCAACATCTATTTGAACAAGTTTATCTTCAGTCGGGGGTTCTTTTTGCTCGAAATGAAACTCCCATTGATCATCTAATCTTTGGGCCCACTGTTCTGATTCAGGTGAGATTTCAAACTCTTCTTCGTCTTCATCACTTTCTTCAGAATGGTCAATGGAAACCATGTTAGAAGACAGAAGGTTGCAATAGAAGTCACCGATACTCGTATCGGAATCCCAAGAAGTGGTACTAGAAGAATCAGATCTCTTATCTTCGTCAGACTCAAGATCTTCATGGATAATGTTGATGAAAGAAGTAGGAGCAGTATAACCCAATCCGCATTTCGTCCTTCCATATTTCAAAGGAGGAATCCGGACAGGCATTTTTCTTCCTTTTCTATTATTAAGGCCAGTCCTGAAGTCATAGCCCATATTTTTGATGATGTCTCTAGATTGCTGACTATAACGACGTAGTTGTAATCTTCCAGTATCATCATTTTTGTCATCATCTTCAAGATCAGAAGGATTTTGAGGCCCTTTGTAGAAGAATATTGGAATGTCTCCTGGCTTTCTGCTGGGAACTAAAAAGTATGAAGATTGTACAAGTTCTAGAGATACATCTGTATGAACAGTCTGTACAACTCCTATGGTTATTGTGTTCAAGTCATCTAACAGATGTAAATAACTATGAACATAATTACACACATCAACGTACTGCAAAGGTGGAGACTTTTCATTAAATGTAAAAGCAGCAATATTTACATTGGAAGAAGACTGAGCCTTAGAGATTTTAGCCAAGTCAATGACTAAAGGGGGAGAAGAAGAAGAAGCTTTGTTTCGATTAAGATCGATAACAAATGGCTCAGAAGAGGTGAGCTCCCTTGAAGTTTGAGTAGGAAGAGTAGTCCGCCCTCTAACTGGAATTAGCAGAGTATCTTGTGAAGGTACAGGAACTGTAGTACGCCCACTGACAGGAATGATCAGTGTATTCTGAGTAGATGACTGAGGTAACGGAGAGATCCGTCCACTCACTGGAATGATGAAAGAATCTTCTCCAGAGGGTTTAGGAGATTGTTGCTGAGTAGTTTGACATTTAACAGGGATTATTAAAGTCTCACTTTGTGCATCTTCTTTCTCCATAGCTTGTATGATCCTTGTATACTCTTCTTTGTACATTCGGGAATCATTGAAATAAGCTTCAACCCCATGGAAGGGATTTATATCAGCAACTTCTTTTTGTACTCTTCCATTGCTATCAATGTATTTAAAACATTGATGAAGAGTAGAGGGCACCACATTATTTTCATGAAGAAAGGGCCTCCCCAGAAGAAGATTATAGGATCCCGCGATCTCGATCACATAGAAAGTGACTTTAGATCTGAAATCGCCTATCTGAAGCTTCAGATGAATCTTTCCTAAAGGCTCACTTCGGCTTTGATTGAATCCCAAGATAGTAGTAACCGTCTTGGAGAGCTTGTGAAGAGGGATTTTTAGTTCATCCAATAAACTCTTTGGCATTATGCTTATAGCAGACCCTGGGTCAATGAGGATACGATCTATCTTCATCGTATCAATATAACCAGTATAGTAGAGAGGTCGATCATGTCGATTATCCTCCAGTAACATGTCGTCTTGTGTAAAGGTGATATTTGGGATAATCTCCAGTACACTGTTACAATGTAAGCAAGTGGCAGGTTCTGCATCCGGCTTCTTCAATTGTGCAAGACAAGAGTCAGCTTGTAGAAGTGCTTCACTTAACGTCTCCCGAGTCTCTTTGGAAAGACGTAGAAGTTCAAAAAGGGACATTCTAGCGGGAGTATTAGCAAGCTGAGCCAAAATGTCGAAGTTGTAAGGCTTCTGAAGTCCAAGAGGAGAAGACTTCTTGATTGGCTTATCAAATCGAGCCTGTTGTTTGCCTTTCTCCAGAGCCGTAGGCTTGGGAGGAACAGGTTCAGTAGATGGTTCTTCTTCGGGAGGAACATTAGGAGCATCTTTAGCATCTGAAGGGATATCAGTAGGATCTTCAGGATTTTTAGAATAATCCTTTAGGTAAGGTTTTCCCGTTCGAGTAGCACTAACAAGTGCTTCTTCTTTGTCTTTTGGCTCTGTGTCAGAGGTAGACCCAAGAGAAGTCATATGACATGACTTGATCTTTCCAGCCTTCTTGGATTTTTTGAGAAGAAATCTTTTGAGGAGAAGGCGATTCAAAATCTGCCACTAGATCAGGATGGATCCACATGATTTTCCCTGTTTCCAAAGTGATTGGCACTAATCCTTCAGACTGTGGAGGAGGAAGATTCACTATGTCAAGAGTTGCCTTGGGAATAGGAACAATCCCACTTTCAAGGAGTTGAGGAGGGAAATTTCCAAATTGCATAGAGACGACGTTGGAGGTGACGGTCTTCTCTTTTGGAGTAAGAGAGATAGCTCCAGATTTAATCATTTCTTGGATCTTTCCTTTCAATACATAACATGTACGAATTGTATGACCCAGCATTCTGTGATATGGACAGTATTTAGGATGATCTGTCTTACCAGCTTCATCAGGTTTCTTGATCTCTGGTAATTGTATTTTATTACCTTTCAGCAGACATTCAAAGATACCAAGGACATCGTCGTCATCAAAAGAATATTCTTCTCTGGGGCGAGGTGTTCTTGATTGTTGAGTTGTAGAGGCAGGAGTTTGAACATTTGATGCATCTTTGCTCTGAAGATTAACTTCAAGAGTTTCTTTTCCTTTGCGAGCATTATTTTTATTGTTAGCACCTTGTCCTGTTTCTTTAGGAGTCATCTGCACTCCTAAACCTTTGAAGATTTCAGCACTGATTTCTGCAGCTTTAGCACTGACTATAAAGGAAGGCCAATCTTGAAATTGAGTGGACCCTGTCCGCATACTGATGATTGGCAACAAGTTTGATTTGCATGTGTCAATGGTGACAACATCAGGAGTTCCAAGAGGCATCTTCAGAGCTTCTCTTCGAAACCGTTCAATGTATTTCTCTGTAGATTCATTATTTTTCTGCTTGATTCTAATAAGAGCAGACATAGTCATGTCATTAAGCCCTTCATAGAACCTTTCAAGAAACATCTGTTTGAAACCAGCAAATGAGGTAATACTCTCATCTGGGAGACTTCTATACCATTCATAAGTCGTTCCCTTGAGACATCCAATAAATACCCGAGTAAGGAGGGCATCACTTGGTTGTAGTTGATCAGTCATCACTTCAAAGTGATTGATAAACTGACTTAGAGAAGTGGTTCCATCATAGAATGAGATAGTAGGAGGCTTGTATTTAGGAGGATATGATACTTGCTTCCATTCTATCGGATAAGGCTGCTTGATGCCTAACCTTTGTAAACCATCCTTCTGTTTGAATGCCTCGAATTGAGTTTTGAGATTTTTCAATTCTTCAGAGACAACTCCCGAAGATTGTGGAGTTGTGGCTTGTAGAGAATAGTTGGGAGGAGGAACAGCATTGTAAGCACTACCCCCAGCTCCAGAGAGACTAGGATTTGGTTGAGCAGGTCCAGGAGTATTGGATTGTACTGCTGGAGGAACTTGTACTGGACTTATATCAGTATCAACTGGTATGGCATCTGATACAGTCTGTCGATTTTGCAACTGAGCTGTCATGAGTTTATACATTGACTTCATTGTGTCAGTCATAGACTTCATTTGCTGTTCCAAAGAAGCAATTCTTTGATCTTGAGGAGTCAGGGAAGAATAAGGTTCATCAGTATTCCCATCAACCATGTAAGTCGTGACTGTATGAGGGATTTATTGATGAACTAGTAGATGTTGTATGCTCTGAATCATTGCTTCGTGTATCAAAGTCAACTATAGGAGAATTACCCCCTGTAGGAAGAGGTGGGAAGTTAGATTCTCCAAGAAATTCAGAATCAATTTCAGGGATCAAATTTCTTTGACTAGAAGCCAGGACTCTTGCTCTGGTGTTTCTATATACTCCATCTGGACTATCAACTCTATCCCCGGTGTCCCGAGAAGTCATGTTGACAGAGGCAAACAAAGGCTCATCTTCATCAGGCATAGGTTCATACTGAATCCTATTAAAGACAGACTGTCGTTTATTTTGACATCTGTATTGCATTGTGACTCTTGGCTGAAAGTCACATTCATGATCACCATGGTCTTGAACTGTTGATTCACATCTGTACTGAATTATGACTCTTGGATAGAAGTCACATTCAGCATGTTCCTTTGATATAGAATTACTCCTTCTCTTCTGTTGAAGATATTCCCGTAAATCTGTTTGTGAAGATTGAGGAATATACTTCCTGTTCTTGGGTCTTGATGGCTCTTGATTATACAAAGAGTGATTAATGTGAGCCACATAATTTCTTGCATACTCTGCATCTGGATCTTTTATCTTCATATCCAATTGGTATGGTTTCTTAACACCAGAAGTGCTGAGTTTTGTTCTTAAATCAGTGGAAGGTAACATATTAATTTTGGAAACATGGAGTTTTCCTTCCATTGATCTGGATATTTGCAGAGAAGGAAGAGTTAAACCACTCCCTTGATTAGGAGTTGGTAACAGACCCTCTTTAATGGACAGATTCTGTGCCCAATTTGAAGAAATCAAAGAAGAAGACATTAAGGAATGTTTCTTCTTAGACTCATTCAGATGTTGAGACATAGAATGTCCAGAAGGAAAAGTAGTCAAAAGACCATCTCCTTTTCTTTGACTAACAAAAGTATCAGTCAAACCTGTTCCTGGAGTAAAAACTACAGGAGCAGAAGAAACAACTAAAGAGTTATTCCTTTTCGAAGGGACTTTGTGTGGAAGACCACCCCCAGTTCTAGTAGAACTCGGTGAAGAAGAAGAGATAACTAAGGAGTTATTCTTCTCTGATGAAATACACGCTGAAACAGACTTGGTTAAAGAACCAGAGCTGTTAGCGTGACTTTTGATTTTAGAATTACACGCTGGAACAGATTTGACTAAGGAGCCAGTACTGTCAGCATGACTTTTGAATGTGAGATTGCACACTGGAATAGATTTGGCTAAGGAGCCAGTACTATCAGCGTGACTTTTAGAGTTGAATTTGCACACTGGAACAGATTTGGCTAAGGAGCCAGTACTGTCAACGTGACTTTTAGAGTTGAATTTGCACACTGGAACAGATTCGGCTAAGGAGCCAGTACTGTCAGCGTGACTTTTAGAATTGAATTTGCACGCTGGAACAGATTCGGCTAAGGAGCTAGTACTGTCAACGTGACTTTTGGTTACTGTCATCTTCGAGCGCACAAGAGTGTGCGTGCTTGCAGTGGAGTTCTTGCCAGTGTTAGGAGTAGACACTGTGGCAGAGACTTCACCATTGACTGCCAACTGATTCTTAGGGACATAGACAGAGTGTCCCTTCGACTTGGCAGTGATAATGGAGGCTGGAATGGACTTGCCACCCTTAGCCCGCTGTATTTCTTCATAGGCGAGTTGATCGAATTTGATCGTCATCACCTTCTTCGTCGAGCCGATTGACGAAGTGTCGCATTGAGTTGTTACCATCTCAGAAGAGGAGATGGTTTTCCCCACAGCAGAGTCGCTAATTTGTTTTCTATAAAGAAATTCTCTTTATTTGTTGTGTTTCTGGGAAAATTACAACTGTAGGAATCCGATCTAGAAGACGATCGCTTTATCCCTTGGACTATGCGAAGAAGAAAAGCTCTCAAAATTTTGACAGTAGATATCAATGTATCTGTACAATGAATAAGAAAAAGAACTCTATTTATAGAGTCAAAACAGTAACTGAAAAGATAACTACCTCACCACTGGTGCATTTGAAAAGTCACGCAGACTCTAAATACACGCAGGGTTAGTGAGTAGTTACTGGACGTGGCCCGTAACTGTTGGACACATGGCATTAGTGCATGGGTCGTGTGCAAGTTACTGGCCACGCGAGAGAGAGATCGGTGGCATGGCTGCCACGTACTCCAGTTGAAATGAAATCCACGCTGTCTTGCTGAAGGCAAAAATCTACGCAGTTTCGTTGACGCAGACTCGTTGAAGGCGAAATCCACGCAAGCTTTGAAGAAGAATACTTCAGAATTCACGCAGGCTTTGAGAAGAATAACTCAAAAATCCACGCAAACTTGAGGAAGGAGAAGGTTCAGAATCCACGCAAACCGCCAGCTGTCTTGATTTGGCACGCTTCATCTGACACAAAATCTCTGACATTGATTATATTGTCAGCCGTATTAAATGAAGATAAGACCCAAAGTCACGCCAACTTGGTGAAGAGTGAGTCTTGCTAAGGAAGATTTCGAAAATCATGCAAAAGACGGCGATGATCTCTCGAGTTCTGTGCATACGTGGCATATGAGAAGACGTTTCTTGACTGCTGTGTTGTCAGTTATTATGATTCTGACGTATGGCTGAGCTGTCTCTGCGTGATTTCTAAAGGAGATGGACAGGCAGAACTTAGCGTATCTTTTGTGCTGCTTCTCGGATCACTCTGCGTGACTTGTTCTGATCAACTCAGCGTGACTTCATTTTTGAGGCCTACATGCATGTGTTCTGATTTCCTGGATTTCATGTTATATAACTTAGGATAAAATTTAGTAGACCTTGATTGTTGGGTGCTTGACCTAGAGAAGAGTACGACCGATTTGAATTTCGAGGACGAATTTTTTTTAAGGAGGGTAGATTTGTCACCTCCAGTTTTCGAATTAGGGGTATTTTCATCATTTTCAAGTATTATAATTTTTTAGGAATTTTATTTGATTTTATATGATTTTTAGGGATTTATTTGAGTCGGTTTGAATTTTATCCAATTTGGACTTAAGTTGGAGATCCGGGTAGCCTGGACACTAGTAGGACCCACATACTAGCTGGGCTTGGCCCACATACCATCATAATTAGGCTAGACACCATAAACCCTATTTTCAGGGCTTAATTAGTCATTTTAGAGCTTAATTAGTATTTAGAATTTAAACCGAAACAAACCGAACCAAACCCGAACCAACCCAACCTAAGTCTAATGGGTTTGGAGGGTTATTGGATCCTACCCAAACCCAACAAATCCCCCCCCCCCCCACATGGCCGGCCAAGAACAACCCACCCCCCTTTCTTCTTCATTAAGTCAAACTCTCTCTCTCTCTCTAAATTTCCTTCTTCTTCCCAAGCTCTTCTTTCCTTCAAGAAAAACCATTTTAGGTATGTCATTTATTCTTTATTAATTACTCTTTTCCATTTATTGCTTTCACAATAATTATAGAGGGGGAGATTCTCTACACTTTGCCCACAAATTTCGTTGGATTTCCTAGAAATCTAGGTTAGAGACTTTTGGGGGTTTTCTAATTTAAATGATATATATATATATATATATATATATATATATATATATATATATATATATATATATATATATATATATATATATATATATATATATATATATATATATATATATATATATGTGGATGTATTATATATTTATATTTAAATTTGTGTGTGTGTAGAGGAATGAGAGTGGTGGTGGTGTTGTCATGAGGGTGGTGGTGGTTGTGTGTGAGAGTAAGTGTGTGTTAGTGTGGTAGAGAGAGTGTGTGTGTATTTATATATATATATCTATGTGTGTATGTATTTATATATAGATATATGTATGTATTTATATGTATATGGATATGTGTGTGTGTGTATGTATATATATATATATATATATATATATATATATATATATATATATATATATATATATATATATATATATATATATATATATATATAGATGAGTGTGTGTGTTGGTGTAGATATATAATATATAAATATATATATATATATATATATATATATATATATATATATATATATATATATATATATATATATATATATATATATATATATAATATGCAAATGACCTCTAGCCTAGTGGTTAAGAGAGATGCATACGGCCCAAGTGGTCGGGAGTTCGAGCCTCAGTGGAGGCAAGTTCGCCACAATTACCCATTGCTTCAAAAAAAATATATATATATAAAATATATATATATAAAATATATATATATATATATATATATATATATATATATATATATATATAGGGAGAAGAGTAGAGGATGAAGAGAAGGAGAAGTAGAACACTACACCAAATCAAGGCTTTTACGACCTCCCATTTACGTCGTGCGTTAGATATATGCTGTAAATGATATAATATTACGGCATACTATAAATACGAGTCATAAATTCTTGTTTTTTGCTTTTTAATATGGCATGCATTTTTAGGGCCGTTAAATGTTCTCAATTACGACTTGCATTTATGTGAGCCGTAAAATATAGAATTTTCACAGCATTTTACGGCCTGTGGTGGTAGGTCGTAAAATAAATAGACTTTTATAGCCTACAAAAATTATGCCATAAATGACATCCCACCAACTCCCAAAAAAATTGCCACCAGTTTAACACAAAGCCGCAAAAATTGAAATAATTCCCTCCCAAATTTCTATTATCTCACAAAACCCAAATAAGACATAAAAGGGTGAGTCTTCTGTTCCCGACCCAAAAAAAACTTTCAGAAAGAAAACCCTATTTTTGGCTACTTCAAATTCTTGGCAAAAAGGGCTTCCTAACCTGTACTTGCTTTTGGGGAGTTAAGAAGTATAGGGTGTGTCTTCTGTTCCCAACGAGGTGATTTCTCGAGGTCCTTTTCTTGGCGGTAGGGCGAGTCTTCTGTTCCCGACGAGTCTTCTGTTCCTGACTAATCTTCTCTGGGAAGATCGTCTTTCTCGACGAGCTCTGGTTCGATGGGAAATATTAAATTTGTTTTATTGATTCGAACTTGACTGGTAGGTGTTCGATCCAATTCCTCAAAGGAGCCACCAGCTTTGGTCAAGCAGCTCCTCGGCTCGAGGCATTCTCCGATCGGTGAGTATTCTCGAAATAGGTTTTGATGCATTCGATCGATTTCTTCTGATTATGTCCTATATTTTTCTAGGTTAGGAATAATTTTTGTAAACTGTCTTCTTTACCATCAGTAAGGAAGATGCTCGGTGGAGTCAATTTAGATCTCACATCAACTTGACTCTTTTTTTTCCTTTCAGTTAGAACAAATGTGGGTGACATTTCAATTTGGGAGGTATCCAGTAGACAAAGGCTTGGGCACAAAAATTTTAAAGTTTGGGACCTTGAAGCATGTTCAATGCTTCTTCAGGTAAATCAACTTGCCTTGGATCTGTAGTAGTTCTTCAGTGATAGGATCCCAAATGTGGATGATCTGAAACTGAAACATATCTAGCAGAATTTGATATTTCTAAGATGATTCGAAGGAGAAATTGGAGAATCAAGGAAAATTTTGGGTAAGAACAGAACTATATTTGAATTGGAGGGGTAGCGGAAAAGTTCTACAGACTAGATCTAAAGGAAGAAAATACAATTGTAGATAAGAACACTGTTAATTAGAAAAGAAAGTAATGAAAATACAAGTCTATTTTTGTTCCCTCTTCTTCCCTGCTACTCTATTTATAGAGTTCAAACCACAAAAAGGAAAGTCTGACTTGGCAATGATGTGTGGCAATGATGTGGCAATAATGATATGGAGGCCATTTATTGGAGATTGGTTGTAGAATGAGCTGGAGGCCATCTATTGGATGAGCTGCTATATGAGCACTGATATTGAGCTCTTTAGCTCTGATACTGAGCTCTGTGGAACTGTTGTATGAGCTCAGATACCAAGCTCTGCAGCTCTGCTGTATTAGCTCTCTATTACTGAGAATATATTGTTGATCCTCCCACAACTGAGCCAATGATTCACCCCATACCGAGCCAATATCAGATAGGTATTCATCAATACCTTCCTTCCCCTTAATTTTGACCTTATCCCAAGGTCAAAGTATAGGAAATCCTTTATAAAAAGTTATGAACAATTAATTCTATTCTCTGGTGCAAAGTCCTTGTTTGTGTGCAGAGCCATGTTTGTCGGTGTATATTTTATAGAACTACTCACATATGTGTAGTTATTGAGATTCACTCACTGTATGGAGTCACTGGAGCAAACTGCTAACTAGCTGAGCTAACTGATACATTACTACCAAGCTACATTATACTGCTACTAGACTAAGTCACCTGTACTGAAGTCCAGCTAACATAGGGTGTGTATCCACTGATAAGTTGTAGGTTCACTGATACATTGATGTATGAAATGCTAAATGATGTGTTATGGCATCTTGAAATTGTACTACTACCTTTTTCAGCATGGATACTGACATGCTGGCTATCCTTATACTTGTGTCCCATATCCAAAAACCCAAACCACGTTTGCAGGTAACATGGCTAATGTCTCTCCATCATCATACCTTTATCAACCTTGAATTTTGAAGCATACATCTCGGTGAAGTTGGTCGATGTGAATGCCCAACCATACAATCTTTCAATTCCCTGACCTGACTTGCTTACCAGGGCATTTTCCAGGCCCCTGTCTATAGTTCCTATAGTCGAATCCTCTAGTTTTTAACTCCAAGGTAAGCTCAACTATATATGTCCTTGTGTGTAATGGTGGTGAGGGTGACTTTGAAGGCGATGTCCATAATGGGTCTTTATGAATCTACCTACTGGATGTCTTTGCTAGCTTGCGAGACACTGCTGACATTGTTCTCGGCTCTGTTGATGGCCATTTGTGGGAACATGTTCGGATTCGACTTCTTCTTGAAGAACAGCTTCATGATTGTCTTCCTCACATTCTTCTTTTTGCAACTCAATATGGTAAGTTATGTGGTCTACAGCCTCCTTATGCTATTAAAATAATTACTTCGGATCAGTTTTTGGGTACTGGGTTAGGGCTTTAATTAGGTGTTGCGTTAAATGAATTCGGACCCCGAGTCGAGGCCGAGCATGAGGCGGAAAGTTAGCATTTTGGTTCTGACCAAGTTCTGAAGATGTTAGGGCTTTAGCAACCAAAATTTATATTAAGAAAACCTGTTTCAGGTTGGTATAGAGCAAATTGATACTAGTCAATCTTTTAACTTACAAAGTTTTTTCATGTTCATTTCAGTAAGGTGTTCAGAAGGTTCTTCATGTAAGGTTTCATCCAGAAAGACTACCTCAACTTTAGATTGAGTGCTAAACATATTTCAATAGGATAGGCCTTTATATATTGGCATCGGCATATTTCTTAAACCTTGATATAAACCCTTCTTGATGCTTTCTTTTATTTATATTCATCTTTAAGCTTAAGCATTAAGAGAACGCATCCTCGAACTATTTTGCATATAGCTAGATAAACCACGCTAGCTTGCCTATTAAACTGAGATTATCGTTTTTCTTTTGTACTGTAATTATTTTATTTTATTTTTATTGTGCAACTCGTATGTACTGTGATAAATGTGACTTCTTCCATGTATGCAAAAAAAAGGTTGAAGTTACTTGAGTAGATATGCTGAAGCCTTTACACCAGTTACTTAATTGTGTGTGGCATGTGTCTACAATATAATTATTATGTTAAAATCCATATTCTAAAGCCTTGATGCTATTTTCCTTCAGACGATTCTTGGGACATGTCAATATTTTTGGACCTAACATTCCTATTAGGCTTATGCTTTAAATGCCTTTTAATAGCCAATGCTTGCTTATCCGAAAGAATAGAACTATAGAAGTCTACCCACCTTGGGGCTTCTTGTTGGGTTCTTAGAGGTATTTCTCTTACCTATTTTAATTTGGTTCGACGATCCTAATTCTGGTTATTTTCACTTTCTTTTGCCAATAACAATGTTGATTCTTATTTTCATATTTGTCGTCGTGCATATTTTCACTTTCTTTTTGGTGTAGTGTAGTTTATCTATATAGACTAAACATTTTCTTGTAAGGGAAAATATGGAGAAAAATATATCGGTGTTTGCATGATACATTTTTGTTGTACTCTGCGTGCTCTTCCAGGTGCTGCTTACTCCAAGCATCTTGTGCAATTGTATAACTATAATGGTCGAGAAGACCTTATTCATCAGTTAGAGGTAATATTAAACAAAGATGGACATTCTTCATTATATTATTTCTGTTATAATTGATATTATACGTATATTATTATGTTTCACTCGAAAATTGTCTTGCTGCTGCCACTTGTTAACATTGTAATATAATAGTATGTTAACGTCCCTGAAGTTGCTGATGACTACTTTTTCTTTTCGAAAAAATCTATGTTATTTTCAGATTGATGTTCATGTTGGTGGAGTTAATGACATTGCCTTTTCTCAACCAAACAAGCGATTCTGTGTTATAACATGTGGGGACGACAAGACAATTAAGGTTGGTATTTTTTTGGAAAGATAGCGAGCAGTGATGTTTATGTGCTAAGCTATCATGTGTCAGCAGGTTTGGGATTCTGTTACTGGAGTCCTTCAGTACAGTTTGAAGGACATGAGGCTGCCGTGTACTCTATATGTCCGTATGTCAAAGAAAATATTCAGGTAACATCTCATATAACTTTTATTTTGTTTTCTTGTAAGCAACTAGTGCCTGAAATATCCTTTTTAGTCTTTTATTATAGTGAAAACCTGGGTATCTTGTTCCTTATGAACTCTATTGATGTTAATAATTGTTCTTGAATTCCTTTTGGGTAAGAGTTACAACAAGATATTTTGTCTATTTCTCAGTTCATCTTTTCATACGGTGCCAGGTCATTCGTGTACCATGGCTTATAGTGCTGATGGGACAAGGTTTTCTTTTGAGGATTAACCATCAACTATTATCAATTACTTTATCGAAATGATTGAATAGTTCCATTCAACTATATTACATTCTTAAAGATAGATAGTTGCCCATTTACAGGTTGTTCTCTTGTGGGACTAGTAAGGAAGGTGACTCATACATTGTGGAATGAAATGAGAATGAAGGGTCTGTGAAACAAACATTTACTGGTTTTAGAAATAGGTCAGTCGGGGTTGTACAGTTTGATGGATTAAGTATTTCGGTAAAGTTCTTTATACTGCAGTTTGTTTAGATCATATTTAGATTGATCTGCATGTTTATTTGTCTGTTTTTACTGTTCTTCGATGTTATAACCTCAACTTTTGTTCATCTTACTAGTGGTAAATATATGCAGGTTGCGAGATGGAGAGCTGGGGAGCTTACTTGCTGAAGCATAATGTGATATCAGTTGCGCCAAAAGACTCACATGAAGCTCAAGTACACTTTGCGATAGACACTGAATTCTTTTTGGTACTTGAATTAGAGGAATTATGGTGTAGAGACAATCTCTTGTACTAAGATTCTTTTTGGTATTTGAAGCCCTTGAAGTGTCCAGCTTTTGCTTTTGTAGTAAGAAAGTGACTTTTGTTTTTGTAGTGAGAAAGACTTTTGCTTTTGGAAATATTGTTTGAAGACTTTTTCTCTTGGAAATATTTTTTAATGACATTTGCTTTGTGTTAATATTCTTTTGTGTTAATATTTTATCATGTTCTATGCTCTAATTAATGTTTGTGGCTTTTTATCCAACTTGCAGCTCAAAATACTCTCCATAAGCAATTATTTGTTTTCTATTGGAAATTCAGTAAGAACATAACCAGATTATAGTCATTGTAATTAGTATTTATAGCCATTCAAATGTGAATTTAATTAAAAAAACATAATCACGACACACCTTACGAGCCACAATATGAATATCATGAACACTTTAACGGGCCACAAATGCAAGCCTTAAAAATATTTTCGTTTTAAATGTTCACGGCTTACCATATGTGCCATAAATTGAAGCACTTGAATACATTAACGGCCCTCACTTCGAGTCATAAAATTTTAGTATTTACAACCTGCATTTTGGGCTGTAAAAAAGATCTAAAGTTTTACATCAACTTCATTTACGGCCTACATTTACCTAAGTTACGGCATATTATTGCACGTCGTAATTGTTAGTACCCTTTTACGGCTGGAGCTTTTACGGCACGACCCTTTGAGCCGTAAAATAAGATTTACGACACATTTTGTAGGCCGTAAAAGCCCTTATTTGGTGTAGTGGAAGGAGAAGAAGAAGAAGAAGGGAACCAGCAGTAGCAGCAACTACTGCTGCAGCTGCAATAGCAGCAACTGGCAGCAGCTGCTGCCAGTTCTCCACCCCCCTTTAGGCCCTATTTAGCCCCCTTTTGGCCCATATATACCCCCCTATATAGGTATATATATATATATATATATATATATATATATATATATATATATATATATATATATATATATATATATATATATTTTATATATATATATATATATATATATATATATATATATATATATATATATATATATATATATATATATATATATATATATATATAAAAAAAAATATATATATATATATATATATATATATATATATATATATATATATATATATATATATAGATAGATAGATAGATAGATATATAGAAGGATTAGAGGAAGAATATGAAGAAGAAGTTAGAAGAAGAGTAGAATTAGAAGGAAGAATAAGAAGAATGAAAAGAAGATTGAGAAGAAGATTAGAAAAGAAGAAGGATTAGAAGAATAGGGAAAAATAAGAAGAAGTTGAGAAGAGGATTAGAAGAGAATAGGAAAGGAGAATAGGAATTAGTAAGGAGGAGAAGAAGAGAATTAAAAGAAGCTAGAAGAATTAGAAAGGGAAGAAGAAATTAGAAGAGGAATTAGAGTAAGAGCTAGAAGAGGATTTTAGAAGAAATCGAGTTAGAAGGGGAAATCGAGCTCCGAGTATCGGAACGCGATGAAACTTGGCGTAGGCCTAGAATACATGAATTAGATTTTGCGGGTAGGTTTCCGAGTGGAAATCGGGGTCGTAGGGCGTCGGTATCGCGCCGTAACATTGCGTATCTTAAATATTCAAGATATCGGCAATGGGCCGTAACATGGACTGGATGTCCACTTTACCTAGGTATCTTGGTAGGTAACGTATGTATAGGTTAGTATCTTACTACCCTAGGGAGCACAGGTCAATATACCAAGCGTAGGTAGGCTAACTTGATAATTGCCTAAGTTAGAATTTTATCCTTTTTAAGGGTAAAATAGGATATTGGCCTACGGCCAAGATTTGAGTTTCGAAGTCCAAGATGGACTTGGATATAGGTTGTAGGGGTTGGTAATGATTAGAAATAGTCGCCTAGACCTAGTCTTGATCTCGGTTGACCACGGTTGACTTTTTAGACCAAAAGTCAACTATGGGTCAACACTTTACCCAATTTAGTCCCAAATTTCGTTAAACTTGAGCAGTTGACCAAAAGTCAACTATTAGTCACCATTGACCTAGGGTTGACCTAGAGTTGACCTAGAGTTGACCAGAGTTGACCCGATGACCAAAAGTCAACTGTAAGTCAACTTTCGACCTAGTTTGATTCAGATTGACTTCCAATGTCCTCCTATGACCAAGATTGACCTAACTAGACCTATCTTGACCTAGTATGACTTTGTTAGGCCTAATATGACTTAGATTAACCCTGTACCATCTAGTTTGACCTTGTTTGACCTAGATTGACTTAGTTTGACGTGTCTTGACCTATTTTGACTCAGTATGACTTAATTTCACTTCCAAACCATTATATTGATATAGTATTGTATCTATAGGTCCTTGAGGCACTGATCTTGGACTCAGTCGACTTATCCATCACAGTACAGGCGAGTACATTCTCTGATAATATTTCTGTTTTATGATATCGTCTTTGTTTCTAGTATTTAGTGTAGATTATCCTTGTTCTCTTGACACATTGTTCACACGGATTGATATTTGTCTGGATCCCGTCATAAGATATTATTCCTCTTATATATGGTATACACTGGGCAAGTCTTCATTGCTTATTGTTTATTGTATAGATACGATTCCTGCGTAGGCTCGCGACCTCCTCAGAGAATACGTATCATGACGTGTCATGACTGGATCCACTATATTAGTCATGGATGGGGGTGTTAGCGTAAATATGTGATCAATACCCCACAATATTGTATTGTATCATCATTGTATAGTGTTAATCATATACTCACGTATGATTAGCCAGGCCAAACATTGTATCAAGTTCTAAGCCGATCACATGTTGAAACTAATACTAAACTCACATAGATATGGTTCCAAATTTTTGTACATGATTTATACTGTTTTTCCTGTTCTTACATTCAGATTACAGTCTTGACATGCCTTACCATGATTCATGTACACATTATTTACTTCGTAGATTCTCTCTATTTACTGCTATATTTTTAATATCGTCTAACTAGAACTGTTATTGAGATTTGTGCTCGTTCCATCCTGACTGGATATGTTGACAAAATTTTACAGATTGTGGCGAAGAGGATTGTCCTACCTACTACGGTCCGGTTGACGTAGTGGGCGTAGACTTGGAGACCTTGGTTCAGCAGGGCTTAGCTCCGCCCGACGAGCCTTTAGCTTAGCTTAGTTAGAATAGACATTTTGGACTGGACCTTGTCTCCAGCTTACTACTTGTTATTATATTATATTTTGGGATTGTATTAGAGACTTGGACTTAGACTTGTATATTATTTGTGATGGACTTGACAGGTTATATTTTATAGTCTTGTTGTCTTTATCTTTCAGTCTTTACTTATTATCTTAGAGTTGTGATTGAGTACTCATATATATTCATTGCTTGTCCTCCGTTCGAAGTTGACCATATTCTCAACAGGTTTTGATATATATATATATATATATATATATATATATATATATATATATATATATATATATATATATATATATATATATATATATATATATATATATATATATATATATATATATATAAACTGTTTAGAGTAGAAAACCTACAGCGTTCCATGTCGTTTTTACGGTGAGGGCTGGGCGTTGTCACGTGCCCGTGCCCTTATAGCGGGTGCGGGTCGTGACATCAAGTGGTCTGCAAGGTTCTTTTCTGACTTTATATAGTCAAGAACCACATATTTGCCCAATAGGCTCTTTATTGACTTGAAGTGCAGCTGCAGGTTCCTGTTCATCTTAGCATTCACAGAATCATGCTTTAGTAGTTCTATAACAGATTTATTATCACAGTTTATAGAAATTGCAGAAATAGGATGAAAATAAACAGGTATATGCATAATAAGATTTCTGAGCCACTCGGCTTCTATAGAGGTAGTATCCAAAGCTATCATTTCAGAGTCCATTGTACTTCTGGCTATGATAGTTTGTTTACATGATCCCCAGGTGATTGCAGCTCCTGCTAGGGTAAAAATATATCCAGTAGTAGATTTCACATCATGTGAATAAGTTACCCAATTTGCATCGGAGTAACCTTCTATGATATCAGGGTGTCTAGAATAATAAAGTTTATAATCTAGAGTACCCTTAAGATATCTAAATACTCTGTCCAATGCAGTCCAATGTGACTGATTTGGGTTACTAGTATATCTACTTAGTCTTCCAATAGCAAATGCAATATCAGGTCTGGTCCTATTTGTTATATACATAAGGGACCCAATCATTTGTGAATATCTATGTTGTTCTATAGGAGATCCTTCATTCTTCTTGAGAACAACATTACTATCATAAGGAGTAAGGGCAGATTTCCTGTCAAAATACTCAAACTTCCTTAGCATTTTCTCAATTGAATGTGCTAAAGATAGAGTATAACCCTCTTTGCATTTGGACACTTATATTTCTAGGATCAGGTTTGCTACACCTAGGTCTTTCATGTCAAACTGGTTAGATAAATAATTCTTAGTATTATTTATCAGTTTCAGTGAAGATCCTAGAATAAGGATATCATCAACATACAAGTATAAAATAATACAACTTTCATTTGTATTTTTAGAATACAAACATTTGTCATATTCATTTGGTACAAAACCAAATTCTATAATGACTTTGTCAAATTTGTTGTGCCATTGCTTGGGAGCTTGCTTTAGGCCATAAAGAGATTTTACTAATCTACAAACCTTATTTTCTTGACCTTTAACAATAAAACCTTCAGGTTGCTCCATATATATCTCTTCATCTAAATCTCTATTTAGAAATGCTGTCTTTACATCCATTTGATGGATCAACATATCATGAATGGATGCTAAAATTAGAAGGGTTCTAATAGAAGATATTCTAGCTAGAGGAGAGTAGGTATCAAAATAATCTAATCCTTTCTTCTGGGTAAATCCTTTGGCCACTAATCTAGCCTTATATTTTTCTATGGTACTATCGGCTCTAAGTTTCTTCTTAAAGATCCACTTACAACCTATTAGTTTGCTGCCTAAAGGAAGGTCTGCTAAAAACCAAGTATTGTTCTCCATGATGAAGTTGTACTCATTGTTAATAGCTTCTTTCTAGAAAGGGGCATCATGAGAGGATATAGCTTCTTCATATGTTGGGGGATCACCCTCTATCAAAAATGTGAAGAATCCTTCTCCTAAATTCTTTTCAATCCTTTCTCTTTTACTCCTTCTAGGTTCTATGACTTGTTCAGTTTGAGAACTGTATACTGGATCATGAGAACTAGTAGATGGAATAAGAGAAGGGTTAGAGGAAGATGAAGGGGTTCTATCCTTGAAGGAAAAAATATTCTCAAAGTAAACTGCATCTCTAGCTTCAATGATTATCTTATTAGAGATTTCATTTACTTCAGAATGGGTTACAAGAAATCTATTGGCATTACTATCTAGGGCATATCCTATAAATACAGCATCTACAGTCTTAGGTCCTATCTTCCTCTTTTTGTGTTCAGGAATTCCTACCTTAGCTAGACATACCCAAACTTTGAGGTAATTAATCCTAGGGGTTCGACCTTTCCATAACTCATATGGTGTCTTATCATTAGTCTTACTGGGTATCCTATTAAGGATATAACAGACTGACAATAAGGCTTCTCCCCAAAGATTATCAGGAGCACCTGAGCTGAGAAGCATGGCATTGGCCATGTCTAACAGAGTGCGATTCTTTCTTTCAGCAACTCCGTTGGACTGTGGTGAATAAGGAGCAGCTACCTCATGAATAATTCAATGTTCTTCACAGAAGTTAGTCATATCATTTGAGGTGTACTCTCCACCACGATCTGATCTAAGGATCTTAATCTTTCTATCTAGCTGGTTCTCAACTTCGGACTTATAGACCTTGAATCTGTCTAGGACTTCATCTTTGGTCTTAAGGAGGTAGGTGTAACAATACTTTGAATGATCATCTATAAAAGTAATAAAGTATTTCCTACCGCCTCGGGTCAAGACCCTATTGGAATCACAAACATCACTATGGTTAAGCTCTAGGAGTTCAGAATCTCTATAGACAGATTTGAAAGGTAATCTAGTGTGTTTGGCTTGAACACAAATCTCACATTTGTGTTCATCATCTATAGGAGTCTTAGGGATAAGATCTAAGTTCTTCATCCTTTTAATAGATCCTAAGTTCACATGACCTAGTCTACCATGCCAAATATTTGATGATTCCACATTTGCAATAAAAGAATGATTGGAAATTTTATTCATGATAATTAAAACAAAAAATCTATCTTTCACAAATCCTTTTCCAATAAACAGATCATTCTTAGAGAAAACTACTTTATTATCCTTCATTACAATTTTGTATCCTGAGGCTACAAGGAGGGATCCACTAACAAGATTCCTCTTGACAGACGGCACATGAAGCACATCATGGAGAGGTAGAATTTTTCCTGATGTCATCTTCAGATCTATTCTTCCTCTTCCTACAATATGTACTGTTGAGCCATCTCCTAGGGTCACACCTCCTCCACTCGATTCCTGATAGTTTGAAAAACTAGAGCGATCAAAAGAAACATGAACATTTGCTCCATAATTCAACCACCAATTATCATAGTGATAAGAAATGTTTATCATAGGTTGATAGCTTACAGACCTGAAGGTGATAGAAGAACCATTCGGAATCATGTTAGCCTCTGGCTTGTTAGGACCTTTCCCTTTGAAGGAGGTCTCCTTGGTGATAAGGCTTGGGTTTGCCATGGATTTCTATCGGGTTTACCTTAGCTCTGAAATCAGATCCAGCTATGGACTTAACTTAATATGTTTTCTGTTCTAAGTCTCTTTAGAACTTGAGAATAGACTCCAAAAGGCTACAGAAATTTATTTACTCAATAAGATGGCTTAAGCTAAAATTAACAATTCAAATGATTTTAGTAATCTACCTTTAAAATTTTAGTTTTTTCAAGTTTTGATAAGTTTGGATTAGCTGTAGGGGCCGGATCCCAGCAAGCGGAGGTTCACTAGGAACACTTAAGTACCGGTCGCTTAGACGATTTTTCGCCTTGTTGACAGAAGGGCCCTTTCGGCTTGTACCTAAGCAAATATCTACTTTAGAACTTTAAAATTAAAGGAATTTACTAAATCAATAAACTGTTTACTTTAGCCTAAATTAAAATATTGAGTAGGAAAAAAAAATAGTATTGACAAAATGTAATAACACAATAATATTTTCTAAGATGTCAATTTAAAGAAAAGACAATTGATAATATCAGTCGTATGAAGCAACAATTCTTATGTAGCTAATAACAATATATATGTTAATAATAATATGCTACTTAAATGTGAATAATGATATAAGACAAATTGTCTAGCAATAACTTAATGAATACTTGTTAAGCAATTATATGTGAAAACAAAATGGTAACAGTGAATTGAATGACAACAAAATGGTAACCATTTTGCTTTTCCAAGAATAATGGTAACAACAAATAGGCGTAATTACTCAAAGACAAAATTTTATTTATTGTTGAATATTAATCCACTTATTGCAAAAGGTAGACTAATCTTGTTAATTGAAAATCCAATTTTTTTAACGAGTTCGGTAAAGACTTAAATGTTAAAGGTAAAAAAATATTACCAATATAAATATATATAAAAATTGTTCTCTGAACAATTTTCCTGGAGACAGTACAAATTGTTAATAAAATAGTTTTTTAGGGACAGTACAATTTTTCTATACGAAAAATGTGGCCAGCAAAGTAATGTGAAATGTTAACAATTGATAGCAAAGTAAAATGTGGCCAACAAAGTAAAATGTTAACAATTTGGTAATAGAGAAGTGCAACTTTTGAAAACAATTTGCTAACAGTACGAAAGTTTGATAATTGTTTGCTAACAGAGACTTGCAAATATAGGTAACAGGGACTTGCAAATAAAATGCTTAGCATATACGAAAGTTTGCTAACAGTATTATTCCAAAAAATGTTAGCAAGCAATGTTTGGTTGATTGAGTGCTAATTTATTCCAATCTATTATATGTCTACAGTAGCACGAATTTGAGGAACCAATAATATATTTTGTAAGTTTACAGCAAGTAACAACAACACTATTAAGGAAGATGTATATTTGTACCAGCAAGCGATATGTTGCTTAGGACAGAAAAAATATGTTATTTTAAAATGAATGATGTTTAGAACAGAAGCAATTATAAACCGACAGTAAGAAAATTTTTTCGCACATGGAAGTTAACTCTTAGATTGTTGGAATTTTTTTTCAAAACTTCGGATTAAAATCTGCAAGAAAATAAATTAAATTAAAGTTACCGGCCTCCGGGGAAGTCGCGCACGAAGCACTGCCCTAAGAGTTAGTTCGGGTCTATGTGCAGACTGGATCCGAACGCCCCTGGTGGTAAAATTCTCGCTCCACCGAAATCTCGTTGCCGCACACGACGTCGAGAGAATGACCCCGACTTAGCTCCGCCCAGAGCAACAAATGAAGAACAGTATTTCAAGAGGGAAGAGAATTTGAGAGAGAGAGAGCTTTCGCAATGATCTTTTTTTTTCATGTCAAAGAGAGGAGGAGGAAACCTCATTATATAGGCTATTGCCAAAGGATGGAATAATGAGGATATTAAAATAGCCTATTAAATTTTAACGTTACAAAAATTGTAGCACATGATAAAAATGTGATACATTGAATCTGGACATGATTCAAACATTCAAAAGTTATAGAATAAATAAATTGTAACAGTTGAAAATAAATGATGAGAAAATTTGTTTTTTGTAATTAGTAGCAATAGCTACAACATATATATGATGTAAAATTAACATACTTATATTGCGGTTGCCATCCCTACATGCTGGTTGATCCCTAATATTTGCCTGGAAATATTTTATGGATCAAGTCTTATTTGAATTAATGACATGCTTGGAAGTCCAGAAAGGCCGACAAATAAAAATGATAAAAAGAGGCTGAATGTTTTTACATAAAATTTCTAATAATTCACTAAGGGCTTGTTTGGTAACAAGGATTTGGATTTGGAAATCCAAAATTCAAATCCAAATCCAAATCATGAATTTCCAAATCCAAATTCAACTCCAACCAAACATAGGATTTGGTAAACTATAATTATAATTTATAATTATGATAATAAAATAATAAATAAATAAATTATTATTTAATTATTATAATTATAATTATAGTTATGATTAATAAATAATTTATTATTATAATTATGATAATAATTATGATTAATAAATTATTAACTAAGATTATAATGAAGATTAATAAATTATTAATTAAATTTTTAATAAATTAACTATTAAATTATTAAATAATAAATTATTAATTTTGGTGCTAATTATGATTAATATATTATTAATTAAGATTATCATAAATAGTAATTTATAATTAAGATTATAATTAAGACTAATAAATTATTAATTAAGATTATAATTAAATATTTATTTATAAATTGTTAATTAAAATTATAGTTATGATTAATAAATTATTATAATAATGATTAATAAAGGTATAAATTATTAAATAAGATTATTATAAAATATTAAAATAAAATTATTAGTTAATAAATTATTAATCAAGATTATAATTATAATCAATAAATTAATCAATTATTAATTTGATTATGATAAATTATTAATTAATAAAATTCGTTATTAATAATTAATTATTTAAGTGATGTACGTATTTATATTAATTAAGAATTAAAATTATATATAAAATAATAACTAATTATTAGTTAATTTTTAATTATTTATTGATTAGTATTAATTAAATATTTGATAAAACAATAAAATTATTTTAAATAAAATCCAACTTTTATTTTTTCAAATCAAAAATTTGAATTTGGTACCAACTTTCTATATCCAAATCCAACTCCAACTCCAACAAAACATAGAACTCCATAAATTTGACTCAAAATCTATAAAATAAGCTACATAATTTATTAACAACTCATCTTTCATAAGGAGTATATGATATTCATATAGGCTAGTAACTAAGGCATGAGAGAAAGATTTTCAACTGTCTGAAATACATCTTATTCTGTTCACTCTTCTATACGCAAACAAACTCATTAATAGTGAGTCAAAGAAAATTGAGCGAGTCAAAGAAAATTGACTATTCACTATTCTATAACCAAACAAAACTCATCAATAGTGAATCAAAGAAAACTCATTAAGAGTGAAATTTGGAGCTACAGTTCCAATCCATAATCATATCATCCACCGAACTTGATCACTACGGGTAGTTTATCACTATGGGTAGTTTATTGATTTGGTTACAGAAAATTAGCTGTACAGGAACGAACTTTTGTAAAATATCAGTGGAAGGAACAGCTTTTAGAAAATTGTAACCAAAGGACAATTCCGACTTAGGGTCTGGCAAAATTTGGACTTGTCCAAATTCCGCCGGACCAACTGGCTGAATTCTTGCATATTTAATTTTTATTTGGTTTTTGGCCGGCCGGGTTTGGTTGGTTGCTTTGTTATTTGGTTTTATTTGGTTTCGGTTTGGTTGGTTGATTTGTTATGGGTTTAATGGAGGGGAGGCCGGTTGGGTTGTGTGGTTGGGGTGATGGGAGGAGACAAGGGGGGTGGTTGGGGTGATGGGAGGAGACAAGGGGGGGTAGGTTTATTGGGAAGTGGTGTATGGGGAAGTGTAAATTGTTGGGTAGTGAGATTTGTTTGGTAGTGGAGGGATGGAATATAGGGAAGGTGGGATTTAATTGTATAAGAAGCATTCGGTTGCTCCTCCAGAAGACCAGAAGATCAAGAGAAGTGAAGAAGAAAAGGAGAAGAGAAACAGAAGAGAAGAGAGGAGAAGAGACGTAGAAGAGAAGAGGAAAGCAGAGTAAGAAGCATAACAAAGCAGAGGTAAAAATTTTACAAGAATTTTGATTATGAATTCTTTTTTTGTGTTTATTATCTTGGAATGTGGTATTTGTAACAGATGGATCGTCAAAACGACGGATTTATTCCGGGAGGACCCACCACAGATGTGATTATCCAGCAACGAGAGATACATATCTCAAAATTAATATTTTCTGGAAAGGTATACTAAATTTTAGCTAAAAAAATATGATTATGTATATTTTTGTTATTTTGTAGTAATAATGATTATTTTGTAGTAATTAATTTTTTTTCATATAGTTATATGATTATCCTGACAATATCCGAATGCGAGAGCATGGGACATGGCGTTATGAACACAACTTTGGGTGTTGGAATTTGACCAGTGAACAAGAGGCCATGGTGGCCATATTTGGATTTAAATACATTGACGAGATAACTTTTCTACGACATGATAGAGATTTAATATTCAGTCTAGTGGAGCGTTGGTGGCCTGGACGAAATACATTCCAGCTACCAGTTGGAGAAATGACTATTACTCTATATGATGTAGCAAATATTATAGGATTACCTATTACGGGTGAACCTATAATATTTAATGAGTCATTTTCAGCTGATACTGTAATTATGGAGTATCTAGGTGTGGAGCCACCGAAAGTAAAAGGCAAATGCTTAGTCACGTTCTCTTGGCTCCGTCGCAATTTTATGCATCTAGATCGTATTGATGATGACGAAGAGATATCTGTTGATGAAAATCGGGTATGTATAACTGATAATGTTAATAGGTTTGTCATATCTTATATACTGTTAGTTTAACACTTATTAATTTTTTTGCAACTTTTCATTATCTGTTTAGGTTATTTCTTGCACGAGGGCCTACTTACTCAGTTTAATAAATGCCATCCTATTTCCCGACTCATCAGATATGGTAAATTTATGTTTTTTACCATTCTTGGAAAATTTGACAGCACCTACATGTCACGCATGGGGAGCATCAATGTTGGCATATCTATACAACTCAATGTCAGATTTTGTGCGCGTGCTGCCAGAAAATAAAGTTATGAAAAATTTAAATGGATGCATGACTTTAATACAGGTATTAAAAATATTGTTCAATTTATAAAAAGTTACAATTTGTAAACTTATATCAAGTTATTCTTGTCTTTAATAGGTTTGGATCTACGAACATTTTTCTATCGGTAGACCAGTGACCAGTGTGCTAGAACACGTGTTTCATCCCCTTCTACTCCAATGATCCATTTATAAACATCCAAATTTTCAGCTTTAATTCTTTCAAAACAATAGTTCGCATCTGTTTCATTATAACATCTTGCAAGAGAATCTAATCTACATCGAAAATGTTTCAATCTGTTTACTGATTTCAAATTTTGTTTAAAATATTGAATACAAAAAAAATGAGACGATTCTGGAAAAGTAGCACGCATAGCATTTATTAATCCTTTTTGCTTATCTGAAATAAAAGAAATTCTATTCCATGCATCAAAATACTGATCAAAAGATGTTCTAAAACAACCTAAAAACCAGCTCCAAGAATCAGTGCTTTCACTTTCGGCAACAGCATAAGCAATTGGATATAACTGATAGTTAGGATCATGAGCACAAGCAATAAATAAGATACCCCGATATCTAGATGAAAGAAAAGTAGCATCAGTACTAATCACAGGTAGACATCCCTTTAAAAATCCATCAATGCATGCCTTGAAACATATAAAAATTCTTTCAAAACTATTGTGTTCGTTAGTCTTTATAAAACATCTGCTACCTGGATTTGTCTCGATAATTGTAGAAGCATATCGTTCAAGACTACCGTAAGCATCGATATAACTACCATTTATTTCAGATAAAGCAATTTCTCTAGCTTTCCAAGGTTTTGAATATTTGATACGTATTCGATGTTCTCTATATATATCCTTGACAACATGCGATGGACTATACGATTGGTCATCTCTAATTTTATTAAATATTTTATTTTTTATCCATACAGTAGTAGCTAATGGATGACTACCTGTTGTAAGTCCACATAAGCAAGAATATTGATTTTCTAACGTAGTAATAACAAATGTCTCGCTATTACCAATAGATTTAGCGTATACTCTCCAATTACAACTAGATACGTTAAATTTATATACAATCTTATGAGCATTATTAGAAGTAGCCGAACAAGTAAAATTATGCTTAATTGCTATGTCACTAATGAAACTTCTAAATTTAATACGATTTTCAAATTGTCTTCCAACAAATAATTCAGGAGTATCAACATTACCATCATTATTATCAAATTCATCATCTATATTTTCAATTAAATCATCACTATTGTCATCATCATCATTACCTTCAACTACTATATTTTCTTCTTGACTGGCAAAAATAACTTGGTGAGAAGAACTAGGACCAGGACAAACATTAGTAGTTTCATTATTAAGAGCACGTCTACTACTTATATGAGGTGGTGTATGAGTAACAAAAATACTAATATACGGTGATTGTACATTAATTTGAAGAATAAAGGTCCATGCTTGATCACTATTTAAATTTATAGAATTAGAAGCAAAAATATGTACTAATATAAATTCATCAAAATCGATAGAAAATTGTTCGGCCATTAAATTACATAAACTACTAAACGTAATATTTCGATCTATTATAAGAACTTCAGTTAAACCTCCTTCGTAAGCTAACCCATTAAGGATGCCTCCAAGCGAGCATAAAAGTGTTACACTTTGATCCATGCTGGTAGGTGAAAGAAACACAAAGAGAGCTTTCTACTTGTTCGGAATAGTAATTTGAGATGGAGAGAAAGATATTGAGAATTCTGAGATGGGAAGAAGAAATAGACTACCATTTATAACAATGAAATAAAAGAGCCGTTGTAAAAAAAGTAGTCGTTGGACTAAAAATATAGTCGTTGAAGTAGCCGTTGTAATCGAAGTCATGTTAAAAAACCGACTCAAAAAAAAACCAACTAAAAAAAACCCAACTCAAAACCACCCAACCTCCACTCAAAAACTCCACTCCTGAATGGCTCCACTCCCTCTGGAATATAAAAAAAAACCAACTAAAAAAAACCAACTAAAAACCACCCAACCTCCACTCAAAAACTCCACTCCTGAATAGCTCCACTCCCTCGGAATATAAAAAAATACCAAAAAATGAATAATTCAGCCAGATAGTCCGGCGGAATTTGGACAAGTCCAAATTCCGCCAGACTTACTGTCGAAAAAGTATGTTTCTTAAAATTTTGCGAAACCTATTACTTCCTATATAATTTTGTACAACTTTATTACTGTACAGGAAATTTTCTGATTTGGTTATTGTGTTTCCAATTAGTTGTCTCCAACATCTCATAAGTCATAATCCTTTAAAAGCTATAAAGAATTTTAGTTCTCAACTCTATAATACTTTTTTTCATCAAAGCTTCTGACTATATAAACAATTCGACTTAACTTCCCTTCCAAAACGCCTACTATTCTACTTATCATTATTTTCATTTTATTTTTGTCCAAGATTAATTGTGTGACAATATATATAGTGTAGGATTTGTTACAATATATATAGTGTCTACATTTGGGCTTATGGGTATGGGCCATATTTACATTACAAATATAATCTAACACTCCCTCAAGTTGGAGCATGCAAGTCACAAATATCCAACTTGGGAATGAAAGAATCAAACACTTGCTTTCCAAGGGGCTTGGTGAAGATGTCAGCCAGTTGAGAAGAGGTAGGAACATACGAGACTATTACGGTGCCATCTCTAATAGCATCGCGAACAAAATACAAATTCACCTCAATATGCTTACTGCGCTCATGAAATACCGGGTTCTGAGCCAGGTGCAGGGCTGACTGACTGTCACAATACACCGACATAGCAGACTCCTGGCGAACGCCCAAACACACCAATAACTCCTTCAACCATTTCAACTCACAAACAAGCGCAGCAAGAGATCGGTATTCAGCTTCAGCGGAAGATCGAGAAACAGTTGATTGCTTCTTGGTCTTCCAAGAAATAGGAGACCCCCCCAGAAACACCAACCAGCCTGTAACAGAGCGGCGAGTCAAGGGACAACTGGCCCAGTCGGAATCACACCAACCAGAAAGACGGAGATCACAATCAGCTTTCAAAAGAATACCATGTCCCAGTGCATGTTTGAGATATCTGACCACTCGCAAAGCAGCATGCCAATGATCTTGTCGAGGCTCCTGTAAGAATTGAGACAAGATATATACAGCATAGGCTAAGTCAGGGCGAGTAAACGATAGATAAATCAACCTCCCAACCAGCCTCCGATAAGTCTCTGCATCCACCAGCTTTGGACTAGTCGATTCTGCCAGTTTATGATTGGGCTCCATGGGAAAGCTAGCAGGTCGAGACCCCATCAAGCCGTATTCGGAAATGATGTCCAAAGCATACTTCCTTTGACACAAGGAAATTCCTTCTACACTCCGAGCCACCTCTATGCCAAGAAAGTACTTCAACACACCAAGGTCCTTCATGTGAAAACAAGAACTAAGGTACTTTTTGAAAGCATCTAAAGCACCTGTGTCATTACCAGACACAATCATGTCATCCACATAGATCAAAACATGCAACTCTACCTTCCCTTTAAACAGAGAGAAAAAAGAATAATCGGAATGAGATTGAATAAATCCATATGATATCCGAGAAGCAGCAAGCTTAGCAAACCAACAACGTGGTGCCTGTTTCAATCCATATAGTGACTTACGCAGGCGACACACTTTGTTGGGTTCACTATGCGAAAAACCTGGCGGCAACTTCATATACACTTCTTCTGTCAGATCTCCATGAAGAAAAGCATTGTGCACATCCATCTGGTACAAAGTCCAGCCTCTCACAGCTGCAACAGCCAAGAACGCATGAACTGTAGGCATCTTAGCTACCGGGGCAAATGTCTCTGAATAATCGATCCCCTCAACCTGATGATTACCGAACACAACCAGCCGTGCCTTTAAGCGCTCAACACTTCCGTCAGATTTGTACTTTATTTTGTACACCCATCTACTTTCCAATACTTTCTTCCCAGGAGGCAAATCGACAAGACTCCATGTCCCATTCTCTTCCAGAGCCTGTATTTCAGTTTGCATAGCCGCGCGCCAGCCCGAATCTCGCGAGACCTGGCGATATGAAGTAGGCTCAACACCTGCAGTGATAGCTGCAAGAAAATCTCTGTGTCCAGCAGTAAATATGTCATAACTTAGAAATTATGTTAGAGAATACGAAGTACCTGAGGAAGTGACGGGAACAGATGAACTGTGGTGAAGGGGAGGACTTTTACTTCGAACAGCATTTGTCACAAAATCCTGTAATCGCACTAGCTGTGATTTCTTTCGCATTCCTCTTCCCAATACTACCTCGTCGGGCACCTCTGGCAACACTGTATCCCCTGTATCATTAATAGTATCCGCATCACCCCAGTGGACTCTCCTATCAATACTTCTGCATCTACCTGTGCATCCTGGCCACTCGGTGCCGAGCCACCAGCAACCACTCCGGCCTCAGCAACCATAGCCGGCACCATCCCAAAAGCCTCTATATCATCTCCTGGCACCTCAACAGATGTATGGCGTGTCGCAGAAGACATCTCGCTAGCATAGTCACACCCAGGAAATTCTTTTTCATAAAAAGTAACATCACGGGACAAAAAATTCACCAGTCTCCAAATCATACAGTTTTCATCCCTTTTTATTAAGTGGATACCCAACAAAGATACATTTTCTGCTCCTGCTAGCAAATTTATCATGTCGGAATTTCAAATCATACGCATAGCACAGACAACCAAAAATACGTAGATGATCATACGAAGGAACCGAGCCATATAAAACTTCATAAGGAGACTTAAAATGCAAGATACTAGAAGGGGTCCTATTTATCAAATAACATGCAGCCAGAACACATTCTCCCCAAAAATCCACGAAAAGAGAACCCTGAAATCGCAATGCCCTAGCTATATTTAAAATATGTCGATGTTTTCTTTCTACCCTTCCATTCTGTTGATGTGTCCCAACACAGGATGTTTGGAACAATATACCTTGAGATGAAAAATAATCTCGTAAATAATTAAATTCAGTTCCATTGTCACTCCGCACACGACGTATATCAGCCCCAAACTGACGCTTCACCATAGCAATAAATTTAAAAAACATAGAATAAACAACACACTTATCCGTCAACAAAATAACCCAAACAACTCGAGAAAAATCATCCACCAAAGTCAAAAAATATCGTGCCCCATTAGATGACGGAACACGATATGGTCCCCACAGATCACAATGTATAAGTTCAAAGCATCTCAAAGCACGACTACTACTATCAGGAAAGGCATCACGAGTCTGTTTAGCTTGATGACAAATACACAAGCCTTATTAGAAAACACATTACTACCAGAGAGAAAATGTAAAGTATGCATTACTTTATCTGAGGGATACCCCAGTCTACTATGCCAAACCTCGAAATCATTCTCTTTGCATGCCAGGATCACCGAAGCCAAAGAAGCTGAAACCTCCCCTAAGAAGTAAAGTCCACCCCTTTGTTCACCTGCTCCAATCACCATCCTCGTACTTCGGTCCTGAACAAAACACAAATCAGGAGTAAATAACATATCACAATTTCTGGCACCAATCAATTGGAAGACAGAGATCAAATTGCAATTCAATGTCGGAACATAAAGAACATCTGTCAACACCAACGAAGCAGTCAAAAATACTTTGCCTCTCAGAACAGCCCCAATAGTGCTCCCATCAGGCAAAATCACAAGACAGACAGTGTCAACCCCTGATTTTCAAAAATTATTAAACTAGTGTTAATTAATTATTAAATGTTATTATTGGTTTTAAAATAATTTAATATGATTTTAGGAATTTTCTAGAATTTTTAAATGAATTTTTAATGAGTTTTAAATACAAAAAATATCATTTTGTAATTTATTTAAATGTTTTAATATCAATATGTAATTTTCTAAATAGTTTTAATATCATTCTACAATTTTTGAAATGTTGTTTATATCAGTTTGTAATTAGGAATTTGGTTTTAATTAAGGAATGCAAATGTTATTTTGCATTTTATACTGTAAAAACTCCTTATGCAATTTCCTAATTCCTGAGGGACCTAACTGCTAATTACCAAACCCCCCCCCCCCCCCCCGACACTCTCTCTCTCCTCCAGCTCTCACCCGCTCCCGTTGACCCCTGCCCCGACCGACTCACCGCCCTGCCCCCGCCTTTCCCGGCTGACCCCACCGACCTCAACCCCCCCTATTTAAACCCCCACTCTCCCCTGACCTAAACCCTAACCCTAAACTCTCCCCACAGCAACCGACGACCCTCTTCTTCCCCGACGAACCCCTAAACCCTAACCCTACTCCGACGAGCTCCGCCCAGCCCCACCGTCGACTTCCACCGCCCCCAACTACCATCAGTCGACGTGCGGTGACGAGGCGACCCCAGCGCCACCGGAGCGCCCCGACCCCGACGTCTCCTCCGCCGTCCCCGACCTTCGAATCACCCTTCAACTCGCCGGACACGTGAGTAGCGGATCAGAGTCGTGTCGCGCGTGTCTCGTCTTCACGCACGAGACTCGCCAGGACACGACGAGCTCAGTGCTGTGCTCGGACACACGAGACTGTGCTCGTACGTATCGTGCTAAGCGAGGACACGAGAAACCCTGTGTCCTTAACTGTCAGGACACAGGACAGATATATTTTTTTTTATATAAATGCTAACCTAAACTAAATAAAACTAACCTAAGGTCTAATCCTAACAGTCGGGCCAACTGGCCCACTGGCCAGCGCGCAATAAATAAACCCCTACCCCCCCCTCCCCCGCTCTGTTGGCTCGAGTTCGAGCCCCCTTTCTGTTCTCTTTTTCTGTTTTCTTTTTTTCTTTTCTTTTTCTTTTTGTTTTGTATATATATTTATATATATATGTATATGTATATATGTATTAATGTATGTATATATATATGTATACTGTTTTTAACAGTATTTTATATATATGTATATATACTTTATAGTTAGTAAATTTTATGTATATATGTTTGTATATATGTATATATTTTTATGTGTATATATATTTTTATGTGTATATATATATATTATATATATACACTTTATAAATAAGAATTTTCTTGTATATATATATATTTGTATATATATATATATATATATATAGATACTTTACAATTAAGTATTTTCCCTATACATAGATATATGTACTTTCAACATATGTATATATATATTTATTTTGAACTTTATTTAAATATTAATATTATTTTTGTACTTTTACCAAGTTATATTTTTATTGTATTTAAATTACTGCAACCATTTGGTGTCCAAGCCTAGCATGGATATTTGGGCCCAAATGTGTTTTCACACATTCAAGACCTGTACAAGTCATATTGGACTTGGTTTATGGCCTTGGGTCCTGTATTTGAACTTTGGTTCAAATAATATACATGGACAAAATACGCAGATAATTAATTATTGTGTGCAATGTTGTTTTTGATTTTCTAAAAAATACTTAAAGTACTGCTAAAATTATGGAAATATAGTATTTAGATACTATGTTAAGTTGGCTAATTTAGTATAATTTTTGTAGTATTTAATTTACTGTTTTGCCCCTAGTTTGGCATATGAAACCAAAACTCATTTTCTGTATACTTAGGAAAACTGATTTTTATAAAATATTTGTACTGGTTAATAAATTCCAGAAAAATTATAATAAATTTCTATGATTAACAAGGATCACTTTAGTACTTTACTTTAAGAAAAACTAGGCTTTTTGTCTATCTCTAAAATTGTTAGAACACAATGATCTTTTGATTTATTTATTGATTAATTACGACTTGTAGCTTTTTGTGTTATTTGGAGTTTTAGTCATGTTGAACCCCATCCCTCACTAGTGTAAAGACCCTAGAAAGTTAGTTAATATAGTGTGTCATCCCACATTGGTCTCCTATGCCAAAGTTATTATTTTGGCTAGGTGCCCAATCACAAGTCGTGTTTCACCAATTAGTGTCCTAGTGTTTTAGTTTAGTGTAAAAACTAAGTTATTATATTTACTTCTACAGCGATGAGTTACCGGACATCCATAGCATTGTTATCGCAGCTTGTTTTGTTTTGCTTTGCTAGAGGCAAGTACTTTCTACGAACTTTACATATTGTCACATAAATGAACTGCAAACCCCACCATGTTAAATGCTGATCCTTGGGGTAGCAAGTTAGATCTCTACATGTTGTACTTTCAGTTACTACCATGCTTAGAACAGTCTTGATGTATCTCTCACATGATTAGAATATGGGTTATGGGGAAACTGATAGTAGTGTACGTGATCATATCCCCCTCTACAGTACCGAGCAAAGTTTCATTTTATATGTTACTACACCGTAGGCCTTTATCTCAAAGCTTTATTTGTGCGTATGTACATCTACCGCGTTTACACTTGTACGTATGTACATTTCATTATGTGCCCCAGCATATTGTACATCTATTGACCGATCACGTACCTACTACAGTTTTAAACATTACATATACATCTGTCTCTATGACATATGTGTCCTTGCCATGATAGACTATGTGATGCCATGCTTTCCAGTTATTCCTCTCATGTTCATTTCTATGTTTCATATGCTAGTTTGCTAGATTTAGTACTTGCTCCCATCCTGATAGGATAACGTTGTAGGTGTCCTTACTGAGGAGGAGTTACTCTGCGACACATATTATGGGATTACTGTCGAGGACCCGGCTCTGCTTTACGAGGATGTTCCTGCGGGGAACCTCGCCTAGTTGTCTTTTGTTTACTTAGACTTTTGAGAGTAGACATGTATTAGACTATATCATTTTGTAACTGGACATGTATCCAGTTTTACATTTTAGTTTACTTGTACTTGGACGTTTACTATATACGATGACTTTTGTGTTTGGAGCATTTATGATTCTTCTTCACTTATAGAACTGTTAGCACATTCAGTCTTATCATGTTGTCTTTAGAACAGCTTACTACGTTTTATCTCAACGTAGGCTGGGCATGACTCGGCCTGGCCCAACAATTTGGGTAGCGGGTCGTGACATGTTTTTAGTGGTGGCCCATGCAGGTCCTGACTAAACTGTTTGGTTACGTTATTGTACCAAGCATGCCTGCAATTAGGAACTTAAGGTAATTAGACAACATTAGGAAAGACGCTTAGAACACTTAGAGGAATGCTAGTATTGCAACATAGAAAATACATCACATGTTTGCTATTATAATTAGATTTTTTTGCATATGATTGCTTACTTTAAACAAGTCCTTATAAGTCTTTTTATGTGTAATTTAGATGGTGCTTACTCGTTCATCCCAGTATGTTACCCCCGAGAATGGGGCCCTCCATATCCAGTCAGCTGACCAGTTGACTGATACACCTCCACCTACCACATTCCCCCACTCCACAGATCCACAGACCCAGATACCACCTTCCACATCCCAGGCCCGGCAGGACCCGATACTTCCACCACCCCCTATCACTATACCCATCCAGGCTTCCGTCACACTCGACGGGAACCAGCTGCTCACACTGATTCAGGGGTTCCTAACAACCCATCAGGAGCAGACTACCCTACTCCGCCAGAGCATGGAGCATTCTGAGGGACGTCCCGTGGTCCCACCACATGTAGAGCCACGACAGAGAACGGAGCCGGTCAAGGACTTCATGGGTCTGAATCCTAAGGAGTTCTCAGGGACTGAGGGCATAGTAGTAGCAGATGACTGGCTAGATTCAGTAGAGAGAAAGCTTCTGGGAGTTAGGATGCCGGATGACCTTCAGGTCGAGGCAGCAGGATTTCTGCTGATAGACTTAGCAGGAGTCTGGTTCAGGAATGAGCCGTTGTTCGCGAGAGGTAGAGCCACCTAGGACCAGTTCAAGACCCAGTTCAAGAAGAAGTTCTTCTCGACCACTGCTAGAGTAGCCATGGGGCTACGATTCCAGAACATCCAGCAGGGGAACCGTTCTGTTGATGACTATGCGGCAGAGTTTAGTCGCCTAAGCCATTTCGCTTCTAGTCTGGTTGCTGATCCAGAGGAGATGACCCGTAGGTTTTGCCATGGTCTAGTTCCAGACATTGGCATTCTTATAGTGGCGAACGGTACGACTGACTACTACCAGAGCCTAGAGTTGGCCCGGAGCATTGAGGAGCGTCTTCTGTCTAGCAAAAGGCCGGCTCCTGTACATCATGAGGGACCGTCCAAGCGTCAGGCTTTCCAGCAGAGAGCGCCGACGCCACCCCAGCAGACTTACCGCCCCCCTACACCACATCATCAGACCCCGCCAGTTCGAGCCCCGGGACCCCGACAGCAGCAGCAGCAGAAGGGAGCTATATGTTCTTTCTGCGGAAGACCAGGTCATGACTTTGCAGTCTGCAGGAAGAGGTTGGGTCAGTGTTTGGCTTGTGGGTCTGCCACCCATCAGCTTCGGAATTGCCCAGCAGCGAAGCCTAGAGGACCACTTTCGACTCAGCAGCAGAGGTTTGGACAGCATCTGCAGCAGCAGAAGGGACCTCAGGGGAAGGTTTATAGTCTAGCCCTTGAGCCGGAGCCGGAGCAGGTTTCGGAGCCGGATTACTTAGCTGACGTCATCACAGGTCATGTTTATTTGCATACTTTTCTAGCTGTATGTTTGTTTGATTCTGGTGTATCTCATAGCTTCCTATCATTAGAGTTTATGCATAAACATCATCTAGTAGCTACACCTACTGTGGAGATTAGTAGAGTGATGACGGGAGGAGGAGCAGTGCCTATTAGATCTATCTATAGATGTTCTATTTTTATAGCCGGGAGAGAGTTCAGGGGACGATTCTTTGTGATGCCACTCCCCGGTTATGATATCATATTGGGGATGGACTGGCTTAGCTATGCCCATGCATCTATAGATTGCCATGAGGGTAGTATTTTGTTCAGTCCCCCAGGCACAGTACCATTCAGTGTCAGAAGGACAGGGCCGGAGATCAGCCTAGAGCCGAACTGTTGTGCGACAGTCGGGGATACAGCACCGCCACACCCTATCATTAGGGAGTTCATGGATGTATTCCCAGAGGATCTTCCAGGACTTTCGCCTGACAGAGATGTGGAGTTCACTATAGATTTAGTGCCGGGTTCATCACCAGTATCCCGGGCTTGCTATAGAGTGAATCCCAAGGAGGCTATAGAGATGAAAGAGCAGATTGATGACCTGTTGAAAAAGGGTTTCATTCGATCCAGTGCTTCTCTATGGGGAGCGCCAGTGCTCTTTGTGCCTAAGAAGGATGGTACAGTCCGGTTGTGTATTGACTATCGGGCCTTGAATGCCATCACCATCAAGAACAAATATCCTCTGCCCAGGATAGATGATTTGTTCGACCAGTTGAGCGGGGCGAAGGTATTTTCCAGGATAGACTTGAGATCCGGGTACCACCAGGTGAAGGTTAGGCCAGCAAACATCCAGAAGACGGCATTCAACACGAAGTATGGGCAGTACGAGTTTCTGGTGATGCTATTTGGTCTTACAAATGCGCCAGCTGTCTTTATGAGCTTGATGAATAAGACATTTCACCAGTATCTGGATAAGTTTGTCGTAGTATTTATCGACGACATCCTGATATACTCGAAGACGCCAGAGGAGCATGCAGAGCACTTGCGGATAGTTTTGGGAATTCTGAGGCAGGAGAGATTGTTTGCCAAATTGCCGAAGTACGAGTTCTTTTTAGACCGAGTGGAGTTTTTCGGCCATGTAGTCACTGGAGATGGAATCTCGGTGGATCCCAGGAAGATTGCTGCAGTTGAGACGTGGAAGGCTCCGACGTCAGTTTCAGAGATCAGGAGTTTTCTGGGTTTAGCAGGCTATTATAGAAAGTTCGTCCAGGACTTTGCTAGGATAGCTGAACCCATGACGAAGCTGACGCGGAAGGACGCAGAGTACATCTGGTCAGAGGACTGCCATGCGGCATTTGAGGAGCTGAAGAGGAGGCTGACGACCGCTCCAGTTCTGACTTTACCTTCAGGTTCTGGAGGTTTCACCATTTTCAGCGATGCTTCTGGGAAGGGGCTCGGATGTGTTCTACAGCAGCATGGGAAAGTAATTGCTTATGCATCTAGGCAATTGCGGACTCATGAGAGGAATTATCCTACCCATGACCTAGAGTTAGCTGCGGTGATCTTTGCACTCAAGTTATGGAAACATTACTTATACGGAGAGCGTGTGGAAATCTTTACTGACCACAAAAGCTTGAAGTATGTGTTCACGCAGAAAGAGCTGAACATGAGGCAAAGACGATGGTTGGAGTTGATGAAGGACTTCGACATCGATTTACAGTATCACCCCGGGAAGGCAAATGTGGTGGCGGATGCGCTGAGCAGGCATCCGATGGCATGGTACCTGATGATTGATCGACATTTGCGAGAGGATCTGGAGAAGCTCGGTATTGAGCTAGTTCGGCCAGGATCAGTGATACAGATGATGGCGCTTGACATTCAGTCAGTGTTTGATGGAGCAGATCCGGGAGGCACAGTCTACAGATGAGAGCCTTCGCAGACTTCGACCCCAGGCATTAGCCGGATTGCTGGATGACTTCACTATAGCAGAGGATGGATCCCTAAGGCATGGCAGCCGATTGTGCGTGCCGAAGGGAGAGCTGGTAGAGGCAGTTTTGCAGGAGGCGCACCGATCGAGATATTCTATTCACCCTGGTGCTAACAAGATGTGCCGTGACTTGCGGGAACATCTTTGGTGGCACGGGATGAAGAGGGATGTATCACGTTTTATTTTGAGATGCCTAGTTTGCCAGCAGGTCAAGGTGGAGCGCCAGAGGCCAGCTGGTTTGTTGCAGCCGTTACCCATTCCCGAGTGTAAGTGGGAACATATTACGATGGACTTCGTTTCAGGGCTTCCTCGTTCCCAAGGAGGGAAGGATGCCATCTGGGTCATCGTAGACAGGCTGACGAAGTGTACGCACTTCATACCCTTCAAGGTGGGGCTTTCCACCGAGAAGTTGGCGGAGCTATACATGCAGCAGATAGTTCGCCTACACGGAGTACCGGTGAGCATCGTGTCAGACAGAGACAGCAGATTTACATCCCACTACTGGAGGAGCTTGCAGGAGGAGTTGGGCAGTAGGCTCAAGTTCAGTACGGCGTACCACCCGCAGACAGATGGGCAGTCCGAGAGGACGATACAGACACTGGAGGATATGCTGAGGACTTGCGTGCTGGACTTCGGAGGATCATGGGAGAGCCATCTGCACTTGGTAGAGTTTTCATACAACAACAGCTACCAGGCCAGTATTGGTATGTCTCCTTTCGAGGCGCTATATGGACGACGATGTCGCACACCACTCTTTTGGGATGATGTCGGAGACAGAGTCATGCTTGGGCCAGAGATGATCACGGATGCAGCAGAGAAAGTCGGGATGATCAGAGACAGGCTCAGAGTAGCTCAGGACAGGCAGAAACACTGGGCTGATGCTAGTCGTAGACCGATGGAGTTCGCAGACGGTGATATGGTGCTAGTGAAGATATCACCTACTAGAGGGACGATCCGGTTCGGACGAGGAGGGAAGCTGAGCCCCAGATACATCGGGCCGTTCGAGGTACTTGGCAGGATCGGAGAGGTAGCTTACAGGGTTGCACTTCCACCCAACCTAGCAGGAGTTCACGATGTCTTTCACGTATCTCAGTTGAGGAGATATGTTCCAGACCCCAGTCATGTGCTAGATCACTCAGAGTTGGAGGTCGGACCGAGCCTTACAGTTTCTGAGCAGCCAGTGGAGATATTAGACCGGAGAGAGAAGAGGCTGAGGAACAAGGTTATACCCCTAGTGCGAGTAGCTTGGAGCCGTCACTCCCCAGGTGAATCTACTTGGAAGAGGGAGTCAGACATGAGGGAGAGATACCCTTACTTGTTCGATCCAACCGCTGCGAGGGAACCACCCGTTCCCGCTTGATGCCTTAGAGGTTAGTTTCGATCGCAGCCTTAGTCATTTTGTTGCATTGTTTGCTATGTTAGAATATTGTCGGGTCATCAATCCTTGTGAATTTCGAGGACGAAATTTTTCAAGGAGGGAAGACTTGTCAACCCCTGATTTTCAAAAATTATTAAACTAGTGTTAATTAATTATTAAATATCATTATTGGTTTTAAAATAATTTAATATGATTTTAGGAATTTTCTAGAATTTTTAAATGAATTTTTAATGAGTTTTAAATAAAAAAATATCATTTTGTAATTTATTTAAATGTTTTAATATCAATATGTAATTTTCTAAATAGTTTTAATATCATTCTGCAATTTTTGAAATGTTGTTTATATCAGTTTGTAATTAGGAATTTGGTTTTAATTAAGGAATGCAAATGTTATTTTGTATTTTATACTGTAAAAACTCCTTATGCAATTTCCTAATTCCTGAGGGACCTAACTGCTAATTACCAAACCCCCCCCCCCCCCCCGACACTCTCTCTCTTCTCCAGCTCTCACCCGCTCCCGTTGACCCCTGCCCCGACCGACTCACCGCCCTGCCCCCGCCTTTTCCGGCTGACCCCACCGACCTCAACCCCCCTATTTAAACCCTCACTCTCCCCTGACCTAAACCCTAACCCTAAACTCTCCCCACAGCAACCGACGACCCTCTTCTTCCCCGACAAACCCCCAAACCCTAACCCTACTCCGACGAGCTCCGCCCAGCCCCACCGTCGACTTCCACCGCCCCCAACTACCATCAGTCGACGCGCGGTGACGAGGCGACCCCAGCGCCACCGGAGCGCCCCGACCCCGACGTCTCCTCCGCCGTCCCCGACCTTCGAATCACCCTTCAACTCGCCGGACACGTGAGTAGCGGATCAGAGTCGTGTCGTGCGTGTCTCGTCTTCACGCACGAGACTCGCCAGGACACGACGAGCTCAGTGCTGTGCTCGGACACACGAGACTGTGCTCGTACATGTCGTGCTAAGCGAGGACACGAGAAACCCTGTGTCCTTAACTGTCAGAACACAGGACAGATATATTTTTTTTTATATAAATGCTAACCTAAACTAAATAAAACTAACCTAAGGTCTAATCCTAACAGTTGGGCCAACTGGCCCACTGGCCAGCGCGCAATAAATAAACCCCTTCCCCCCCCCCCCCCCCCCCGCTCTGTTGGCTCGAGTTCGAGCCCCCTTTCTGTTCTCTTTTTCTGTTTTCTTTTTTTCTTTTCTTTTTCTTTTTGTTTTGTATATATATTTATATATATATGTATATGTTTTTTTTTTTTGTATATGTATATATGTATTAATGTATGTATATATATATATATATGTATACTGTTTTTAACAGTATTTTATATATATGTATATATACTTTATAGTTAGTAAATTTTATGTATATATGTTTGTATATATGTATATATTTTTAAAAAAAATATATATATATATATATATATATATATTTTTATGTGTATATATATATTATATATATACACTTTATAAATAAGAATTTTCTTGTATATATATATATTTGTATATATATATAGATACTTTACAATTAAGTATTTTCCCTATACATAGATATATGTACTTTCAACATATGTACGTATATATTTATTTTGAACTTTATTTAAATATTAATATTTTTTTTGTACTTTTACCAAGTTATATTTTTATTGTATTTAAATTACTGCAACCATTTGGGCCCAAATGTGTTTTCACACATTCAAGACCTGTACAAGTCATATTGGACTTGATTCATGGCCTTGGGTCCTGTATTTGAACTTTGGTTCAAATAATATACATGGACAAAATACGCAGATAATTAATTATTGTGTGCAATGCTGTTTTTGATTTTCTAAAAAATACTTAAAGTACTGCTAAAATTATGGAAATATAGTATTTAGATACTATGTTAAGTTGGCTAATTTAGTATAATTTTTGTAGTATTTAATTTACTGTTTTGCCCCTAGTTTGGCATATGAAACCAAAACTCATTTTCTGTATACTTAGGAAAACTGATTTTTATAAAATATTTATACTTGTTAATAAATTCCAGAAAAATTATAATAAATTTCTACGATTAACAAGGATCACTTTAGTACTTTACTTTAAGAAAAACTAGGCTTTTTGTCTATCTCTAAAATTGTTAGAACACAATGATCTTTTGATTTATTTATTGATTAATTACGACTTGTAGCTTTTTGTGTTATTTGGAGTTTTAGTCATGTTGAACCCCATCCCTCACTAGTGTAAAGACCCTAGAAAGTTAGTTAACATAGTGTGTCACCCCACATTGGTCTCCTATGCCAAAGTCATTATTTTGGCTAGGTGTCCAATCACAAGTCGTGTTTCACCAATTAGTGTCCTAGTGTTTTAGCTTAGTGTAAAAACTAAGTTATTGTATTTACTTCTACAGCGACGAGTTACCGGACATCCATAGCATTGTTATCGCAGCTTGTTTTGTTTTGCTTTGCTAGAGGCAAGTACTTTCTACGAACATTACATATTGTCACATAAATGAACTGCAAACCCCACCATGTTAAATGCTGATCCTTGGGGTAGCAAGTTAGATCTCTACATGTTGTACTTTCAGTTACTACCATGCTTAGAACAGTCTTGATGTATCTCTCACATGATTAGAATATGGGTTATGGGAAAACTGATAGTAGTGTACGTGATCATATCCCCCTCTACAGTACCGAGCAAAGTTTCATTTTATATGTTACTACGCCGTAGTCCTTTATCTCAAAGCTGTATTTGTGCGTATGTACATCTACCGTCTTTACACTTGTACGTATGTACATTTCATTATGTGCCCCAGCACATTGTACATCTATTGACCGATCACGTACCTACTACAGTTTTAAATATTACATATACATCTGTCTCTATGACATATGTGTCCTTGCCATGATAGACTATGTGATGCCATGCTTTCCAGTTATTCCTCTCATGTTCATTTTCATGTTTCATATGCTAGTTTGCTAGATTTAGTACTTGCTCCCGTCCTGACAGGATAACGTTGTAGGTGTCCTTACTGAGGAGGAGTTACTCTGCGACACATATTATAGGATTACTGCCGAGGACCCGGCTCTGCTTTACGAGGATGTTCCTGCGGGGAACCTCGCCTAGTTGTCTTTTGTTTACTTAGACTTTTGAGAGTAGACATGTATTAGACTATATCATTTTGTAACTGGACATGTATCCAGTTTTACATTTCAGTTTACTTGTACTTGGACGTTTACTATATACGATGACTTTTGTGTTTGGAGCATTTATGATTCTTCTTCACTTATAGAACTGTTAGCACATTCAGTCTTATCCTGTTGTCTTTAGAACAGCTTACTACGTTTTATCTCAACGTAGGCTGGGCATGACTCGGCCTGGCCCAACAATTTGGGTTGTGGGTCGTGACAGACAGGACCCTCAAAGCAATCAACTAAACAGTCACGAGAGCCTGTCGCATGAAGAGTAGCCCCAGTATCGAATATCCAAGGGACAGAAGAATTCTTACCCATCAGACGATCAGAGTTTGAAGAACCAGGGTTGAAAGAATTGTCGTTACCCAGCAAGCTCATCAGTTTCTGCCATTGTTCACCTGAGAGCGGTGAAGGATACCCTCCATGCATCATATCCGCCGAACTCCCAGCAAGACCAGCAGGGACACCATGACCAGCAGCGGCGACATGATGAACAACCCCTGCGCCACCAGCACCACGTCCTCCATCACGTCTCTGCGGTGGTGTCGGGCCTCTGCCACCACCAGCACCACGTTCGCCCTCACGCCGAGGACGAGTCTCCCACCACTCTGGATAGCCAATCTTGGCAAAGCAAGTTGCAACATCATGACCTATTTTCTTGCAATGAGTACAGATCATACATGATTTGTCCCTGGAATCTGAGGTTCTACTATTAGAAGTAGTAGAAATACGAGGTGAAGTCTTGATAGCCAGCGCCATCACCTCCTCAGTAGCGAATTGGACCTGAGATTTTTGCATATCCTCCTCCTCACGGACTGCCTGGTATGCCCGATCTAAACTTGGCTGAGGATCCTGAGCCAGAAGATTAGATCGGGTATGACCATACAACTCAGCATTCAACCCATACATAAAGTCCTGAAAGTGGTCGTCATCCCTCATAGCCTGTAGCTTTGCAGCAAGTTCACCACAGGTACAAGTAGGCAATGGGAAATAAGCAGCTTGTTCATCCCACAAAGACTGCAAATTTTCAAAGTAGGTTTCCACAGACATCGACGCCGTTTGTTTGCACTCGACCAAAGCCACCTTAATCTGTTGCTTCCTAGTGCCATTGCTAACAACAAATCTTTTCTCCAACAAGTTCCACAATGGATAAACCTCCTCAAAGTACAGCAAAGATTTCTTCAGAGACGGATCAATGGTATTAAGAACCCATTGAATCAATAGTGCTTACACACATCTCCAATCAAGCAATTTACTAGCATCATTAATAGGTGTGATTTCAGTACCTTCCAGAAAGGTGATCTTTCGTCGAGAGATCAGGGAGAGACGTATCGACCGAGACTACTCAGCATAGTTCGGTCCACGAAAAATAATATGAGTAATGATATTTCCTGGTTGATCAGCAGAACTCAGAAAATATGTAACCTTCGGATTAGGATAATTTGGGTTGTGTGCACCGCCACCGCCAGTCGCGACGGAGTAGCTGGACGCAGCATCATCTGCCATCGCGGATGTCGGGTGTACAAAATTTTGTACAACTCCGACGAATTGGCCGCTGATAGACGGGGTCGACGGCGAATCGGTCGCGGTCAGGGGCGCCGGATCTGGCGCGTAGAGGTCGGGTGTACAAAATTTTGTACAACTCCGACGAATCGGCTGCTGATGGACGGGGTCGGCGGCGAATCGGCCGCGGTCGACGTCGGATCTGGCGCGGTCAGGCGCGGAAGCAGCGGTTCTGGGTCGGTGGCGGGGCTGCCACGGTCAGGCGCGCGAATTGGCATGGTCGGGCACGGATCGGCGCTGTCGGCGCGTACAGCGCTATCAGGATCAGCGCTGTCAGGATCGGCGCGGACGGAGGAGATCGACGTAGTTCATAAAGGGCTAGAGTTCAGTTCCTGATGGATTTGATTTCATGAACAGAATCACTAATCCAAAAGAAGCCTCTCCTTTTTGGAAGAGTAATTCGTTACCAATCAAAAATAGCACTTTAGCACAAACAAAAAGTTGAGATCTTTAGCACAAACAACACTAAAATAGCATATTTAGGAACAGTAATTCGTTACCAAAAACCCTAAAATCGGAACTTTTTGAGCTGTAGGTCGATTCCGACCACAGAATCCACTCAAAAATTATCAGATCTCAACCAAAACGACTGGATTTGGGCGCAGATCGGATGCGGGTCGTCGCGGATCGGTGGGAGCGGGATCGGCGGACGGCTCAGTTGGAGCCGGGATTGGAAGGGAGATGTAGAGTCTGGCGGATAGAATTTTTCGGGAGGCTCTGATACCATGTAGGAAATAATAATGTCTTGCTCTCATTGCTAGGGTTTGTTACAATATATATATTAGGGGTGTGTATCGATCGGTGGTCGACCTATTTGGTCACAACTGAAGTTGAACCGAAGTTAATCGGTTTGAAAATAATCACAGCCGAACCAAACCAACCAATTGGTCGGTTCGGTTTTGAAATCGACCGACTTGGTTCGATTTGGATCGGTTCGGCTGATCGGTTTTGATCAGACAAAAAACTTCAAGTATATAAAAGTGTTTCACAAAGTAAATTCAGACAAAAATAAATTCTAACCATATTTTGTTTGAAAGATGTTTGTATGAGATTCCAAAATGGACAATAATCTTTTAAGTAGATCACTTGCATAATAAATTTCTTCCACAAATCTAAAATGATTCTCGAAAATAAACTATAATCCTAATAGATCAATGAATTGAAGATGAAAAATAAACAAACAATGAGATGGATAGGTTGGACCAGATATAAACTTAACTTTAGGTTGTTACTAATTAGGTTCAGTTTGGTTCGGTTTATGCGGTTTTTGGAATGACCAAACCGTGAACCGAACCAAATTGGTCGGTTTTTTAAATGGTCAAGTCAAACCAATCCGACCGGACCATCGGTTCGGTTAAAAACCGACCGATTCGGTTTGGTTTGGTTCAATTTGGTCGGTTTGGTTCAAATATGTACACCCCTAATATATAGTGTCTATATTTGGGCTTATGGGTATGGACCATATTTACATTACAAATATAATCTAACACAAAATATCTATAGTGTGAAGTGGCTTATTTGTGTGGTATTTTTATATGTAATAGTACTAAATGCATGATCTGAAGTGATGATCAACCATTGAATTGAACGACTATTCGTGGTCGAACCAAATAGAGAGAGGAACTTTGTGCCAGGAATCAAGTTTGGAATAGTCCAATAGACTCACCCAGATGGTTAGCCAGATTTGTAATAATATTTAAATGCAAATAATAATACGTGATTCTAGCAAAAAAAAAATGGAGTTCTAAACGATCTTGTAAAGGGGGACATTCATAAATTTTAGGGAGTTTATAAATTTTGGGACCCTAAGACGATGCCTAGGTCGCCTAGGCTTGGAGCCGGTTATGCTTGAGTTCTCAACTAAAAGTTTTTTTTTTAAATAATAGTTAATTGTGGCGAACTCGTCTCCACTAGAGCTCAAACTCCCAACCACTTGAGCCGCATACATCTCTTTTAACCACTAGGCTAGAGGTCATTTGCTTCTCAACTAAAAGTTGAGGTGAATTAATACTATAGAGACAAATATGTCTAAGGATACTCCCAACGACTTTTGTCTATTTTGATCCGTCACTCTAATATTTTGTTCTATATTTTTAACTTGTAATTTTCAGTTATAACATGCTATGTATTTGCTACAAAACTATTGCTATAACAATCAATTCCACTCATATGACACCAAGTTATGGACACGTATCAACGATCTACAACACCCAATAGGGATTTGTACTCCGAGATATCAATAGGGATTTGTATCAACTAAGCGATTTGTATCAACTCTCTATAACACCCAATAGGGATTTGTACTCCGAGATATGAAATATCTATAAATCCAATTTTGTATACTACTCGAAGAATGTTGGTGGTGGCTCGTGTTCAACGAGGAGTCCGAAATATAAAGCGGGGCTAAAAACGAGCCAAAGCGAAAAGAAGTACGAAAAATTGGATTACAACCGGAATATTGGATTTTCAGAGCCTATACCGAACCAGTTATATCGGATTTCTAGTGCTCAGTGCACTGAAACCGGAGTTCCAATTTTTTTTTTTTGAGGTTTCATTTTTTTTCGGCTTGACAACTGCAGAAAAGGGATTCGAACGTGCACCTTCCGCACCAAAGCAACCGCTGCTACCACTAGGCCACAACCCACGGGTTTAAGGTTTCAATATACTGGTCAGATTTAAGGTGCTGATTTCGATATTCTGATTTGCTCCAAACTTTATGAAGCTTAGACGAGCCTATATAAGGATTTTCTTAACCTTAAGGCCTCGTTTGGTTCACGGATTTAAGGAACCAAGAAAGGAAAGTTGGTGGGAATATGGTTCCACTCAAGACCCATGGGATTAATTTTCCCTCCTCCTTTTCCAACATCTATTACAAAAGTAACCATGTGTCATTGCTTATTTTACCATTAATGTTATTTTCTATAATATTATTTTTATTTTAAAAGGTAAGGATATTATTGGAACATTGTTATATTTTGCTTTCCTTTCCTAGGTAGTTTCCTTGTTTTACCAAACAACGTAAAGGAAATGTGACAGGAATCCTACTTTCTCATTCCCATGAAAAATACTAGGGAATTCATTTCCTTTCCGTGAACCAAACGAGGCCTAAGTCCGATTTTCGATAGTCCGACTCCGACCAAGGAAATTGAATTACTGTATAGCAAAACTTCATTGGTCCATCTTCCATCTCATCTTCGATAATAATAAAAAAAAAGAATAATAATCTTGAAAAAGCAGAAAAACAGCAAAGCAAGCGCAAGAATAGCCCTAAGAAATTGACTACTGAGCACAAAGTACTCGGAAGCATAAAATTTTCAGACAGCAAAAGTCCATGTATAAATCCTTTCGATTCTTTTACTGTTGGTAATAATGCAGCAACCATTACAACCTATTTTTCCTCCTGGGCCATTGCAACTCCCAACCACTTTAAGAATTTATTATTGCCACAACAGTATCGAGAATGGTCAGCATCCAGACATTTGATGCACATACCAGATGAGCTGAGCTCTGATAATTCTGAAGCAATTTTTAGTACAGAATGGAATTTTGTTCCACTAGCTCAAAAATAACACTAGATGGAAACAACAACAACAACAACAGCAGCACCAACTAATCAATTGCTTCTCTTCAACGATGCCAATGAGCCCGGGCTGTAGAAAAGTTTCCATTCGGTTGATTCTTGTGTCAACTTTTAGCTTCCGATCCTCTCAAAGAAGTAGAGGTAGCCCATGTCCTTTGGTGGATCAATGGATGCCCCGACCTTGCTGTCGTTGAAGATTACCCATCTGCCGTCCTTGCACACATGTGCAACATAATGACCACAATGTGTCGAGGTGCCCATGTGGCTAACCAGTGCCAAGAGCTTGTATCCTGCAACAGATATAATACATATGTTACACAAAGAAGAGCACCACAATGACAGAACGATCTAAAGGACTTGGAAAAGCTTATTTCCTAAGATGAATAATTCATTTAAACACTCGACAAGATGAGCAAGCACCTCATACAGAGGAACAGTGGTAGGGCAAACAAGGTGAACAATTTTAAATATCGGCAAGGACAAGCAAAAAAAAAAAGCGTAAAGGAGTTGAGAAATCAGCACATGTTTGTAGAAGTTGGCCAACTTAGGAAAAGATGATGGAAAAACTGAACAGGCCTGTATTTCAAGTGTTACAAACTATGGCTTGTATTGTTTAAGTTATAAACCTATATGAGTTGAATGAAATTTTTTAGGCCTGAAAAAGGTTGTGGAGGAACCTAATATTATCCTCAATGTAAATTAATAGGGATATAATCAGATATGTAAATTAATAGGGATATTAATCAGATATGTAAACATTGCTTGAAGTTCAAGATGATGAAGAACTTAACTGCCACTTCCATCTGATACTCCTGAATCAGCAGCCTGTGTGTCGCTTGACGTACCATCTGTATCCATAGAGTTGGAAGCTTCAGGGTGACTAAATATCCAGTCTGTAGCTGCCTCAACATGCCCACCCTGCACTTCGGACAAATACAACTTCCATCACCTTTCCGGTTTCCCGAAAAACAGACAGAATATGGTTGCATTATGAAGTAAACGTAAAGATAAAACGATGATTACAAACATTTATCAATACTCCGGACAGGCATATTATTAATAGAATTAACTGGAATACCTATAAGTTATATAATATGAAAAAAAAGATCATACCGAGGCCTTGAGTGCTTTCCGAGCAACTTCTTCTTGAAATCCAAATGAAACAAGAGTTTCAACACTTGCTTCGTCTACTTGAGAAAGCTTGGCTGTCTGAGATTCACTGGTAACTGGATCATCTATATCTGCAAAAAGTTCAACCAAACCAACTAAAGCTATACATGCCATGAATATTATAATGACAAATGTTGGCTAATGAATTTTTTAATACCCGGGTCATCCATGTGAGATAGCAACCATGTCATTGCTTCCTCGACACCCACATTTGAGGTGTTAATAGCGGCTTTTTGGCAATGGAGATAATTAAATCCCATGCCTGAAAGCGTTGAAACAATAGCTTCACTTGGAACAACATTCACAGGTTCCGGCTGTTCATCATGAGCAACTGCAACACAGAAATTCAGGGTTCCAGCATCAAACTCCTAGCTATAATAAGGTAGACTACCAATTTAAACTTAAAACTTCTTTGTCATCCACTAACTCAATAAGAAACTTCATGCAACACTAGCATCAGTCACCTGTTTCAGGGAGAAGCTCTTCTCCTGGCTGAATACCTGTGCTTCGCATGTGGGAGATATCAATAACATCAGGCACATCTATGTACACATCTGCACCAGGAGAACATTAATTCACTTTCAACCATTTAATAATTGTTTAATAAACTGAATGGAAGAAGAACTCACAGTAACCAACAGGAAGAAGAAACATGGAAGAAGAACTCACCTAGTTTTTTCGGGACCCATCCCTCCTCCATCACAAACTTGCGCATATGCAGTACTAAATAATCTGGGAATGTTGTTAATCCAGCAGTTCTGCAAGACCAGAATGCAAACTTCAGATATATTCCAACCATTTAGAAAGTTTAGCATGCCATAAGATTGACATTGTATTCCACAGGAGAGGTAGGATGGGAAGCACGTTTGAAGTCTTTGCCTAATATACGAAATACGATGTTATATCTTGGCACTCTTTATGAAATTATTGGATCAATACAATCATCAGAATCATTTTAATGAACTTGAGTTGGCCATAACAATCCGACTCGAGACCGCCCTTCCGATGCAGGGTGCAAGCTTGATTATAAGTCAGCAAAAATTACAATAAACAGCAGTAAGGATAATGTCCGGCTTCCTTTACCAATATAAAAAATCCTCGTGTTGATTTCCTGTTTGTAGATATTTAAAAAGAAATAGGCCTATTTTCAGTAATTGAACTTGACCACAAATAAATCCCCATTATTAAGTTGGAATGTCTTGGTCATATTGGCTTTCAACATTTGGAATCACAACTAAGGAGTTCTGGATCTAAGAAATCATTATCAAATGGCAATGTGCTCATAACACAGATAAATAATGTGGGGATGTGCAATGTGCTCATAACACGCATGCTAAGCCTAACCTACATTCACAAAAACTTAAATTAGAAAATTAAAAGATAATCAAGGGATTCGAAGCAGTAAGTTCCAAAATAATTTAAATATTTTCTTTTTAAATTGGCAACTTTTGGAAAATAAATTTGTTGATGTAGGTTTAAAATAGTCTAGGTTATAGGAATTTTATGACCATGTTTACAAGGGCACACAATACTAGGTGTGACCTTAAAAGGTTTGCAAATTGAATCAAAGTCGGACTTTGTAAGTTCAAGTTTAGCATTTTATATTCTGTTGAGCAACTTGCCAAAGTGAAGTAGGACTTGAAGTGGGAAATCAAGATCACTATATATTTAAAAGTCAAGATCCTTATATTACCATCTTGTGACCAAGTTATTGTAAGCTACTAAAGGGTGTTTGGTTGGCTGTTAACGGAGTTACCTGCAACATTTACACCATTAACACTGTTAGGTAGGATGTAAATGGTAGAATTGGTGAACAAATATTGCATCAATTCCTACAACTACCATGGGCATTTGTTGCGGACAAAATGGCTGCAACACCACTTACGACGACCTTTATTATTACACACACCACTGAACATTTCCTATCATTCTCTTTACATTCAATGCCATAAACGCACAACCAAACGATGGGCTTGTATTAAAAAAGTTGCAACCTAGCATCCTAATTCCATCATTCCAAAGAACGGATTTGTAAATCCCACAACATTTAGATGCAACCAAACAACAACAAATGCCACATGCAACAAATGTTCATGGGATTTCAATTCATGGGCAACCAAACAGCCGCTATATATATATATATATATATATATATATATATATATATATATATATATATATATATATAATAAAATAAAAAAGGCAAAAAAAATGGGGGTGGGCTGGAGCCCACCTCAGCCCAAAGAGTGGGTACGCCTTTGGAGCTTCTAATCTTTATCCTCGAAAGATTTCAGAAGTGTATACATAAGTGTTTCTATATATACTAGAAGTTATTAAACAAAAAAAAATCATGTCACAGTTGCTTAGTCTGTAACTGTGCAGTAGAAAAATAGAACCACACAGAAGATGTTGTGTATAAAGAATAAACTGATTATCTTGAAAAAAGATGTCACTGCCAACATCCTTTATAATCAGTTAACTTACTTAATCGCTGTTGTCTTGGCATTCAGCGCAGTGCTGTGGAAGTCATGCAACTCTTCTGGAGCTGAAAAACTTGTCAGGCATGCTTCTAAAGGCACTCTTGGGCGAACAATTTCATCATCTGCCCTGCAAGAGCCAGCCATTTAGTTAATGTTAGTTAAAAATTAGTTACAGGTGGAAGATATAAACATAAGAGTTTTGAATCTTTTGATATGAAGAGCTGTCATTGCTTACACTTCCTTTCCTTCCAACTTCTTTTGTGCTTTCAATTTGTTAAATGCTTCAACCTGCTCTGAATTATATCATTTGGTAGAATTAGTAAAGAATTTGTGGATAGATCAACACACTATTCAGGTTTATGAGGAGGTACCTTTATTAGTTGCTTCATGCAATGGTATATTTAAAGATAGGATGTAGTCAGACCTCTTATTATAGGCCACTTTTCCTGATGGGCATTGAAGACGCTCTTCGATAAAAAACTTGAAATTCCTTGAGGGATCTAATTCAGGTTTTCCAATGTTGGCTCGCTCTACTTGGTCAAGAAGATGTAGGAAAAATTCCAAGGCGTCCTAGAAAGAAAACTTGTCAGCAAAACATATTGGTAAGGGATTATATATATATATATATATATATATATATATATATATATATTCCTTGTCAAATTCTCTCTCTCTCTCTCTCTCTCTCTCTCTCTCTCTCTCTCTCTAGAGAGAGAGAGAGAGAGAATTTGACAAGGAATATATATATATATATATATATATATATATATATATATATATAGAGAGAGAGAGAGAGAGAGAGACAGAATTTGACAAGGAATACACATGTAAAAGAAACACCACAGAAGTCGATAAAATGAAGATTATAATGTGTTAGATGGGAATCCCATAACCCCACATCACCTAAAGGAGAAGCTAAGAAGATTATATCTAAGCAAAACAGACTACCAGCTAGAAGGCAAGTTGAGTTAAGGAGCCTATAACTTGTTTCATATTATCTGTAGCACTGAAGCCTACACTGGAACTTTTCAATTTGCAATCAGTAGGAAATATTTTCCTTTTGTTTCGAAAAGAGAGACAAAATAGGTGTATCATTCCTTTGGGAATACTAAAACAAAGTCAGGCTTCTAGTGATAAATATGGAACCTCAACTGTCCAGGTTATTAATTAATTTTATGAACCCTTCAGACCTATGTTGTCACAGGCGACGCCTAGACGCCTAGGCGTGCAGGTTGGAGATGACTCGCCTCGACTTAGGGAAATTTTTCCCTGGGTGAGGCAATGCTTGCCTAGGCGCCCGCCTAGGGTCGTCCAGGGAAAAAAAAACCCGCCTACAGTCGGTTAGGGCCGCCCAATTATGCTTACTATGATACTATCTTTACTTGATGTTGAACATCGGTTATTTCATATATTTTTGCTTCATATATTACTTTTACGCTTATTGCTTAATGTTTATTAGATATACTACATATTTGTTATATACATAATTGCTGAATTTTTTAATTCAAGAGCAACGGATCCTGGGTGGACGCCTAGACGAGACGGGTGGCTTGTCGCCTCGCCTCGCCTAGCGGCCAGTACAACATAGCTTCAGACTAAAGTAAGCCCTTACAATAGCGATGTTAGCTTTTCCAATTTAGTCCACATTGGACTCCCTTATTGATAAGAAAAGGAATATACAAAGCAATGTCCCGCATATATCTTTCCAATCGAATATAAATGCCAGTTATTAAGCATCACAAATTTCCTGTACTTTCTCCATATCCGTTTTGGGAATTCTCTAAATAAAATCTGTTTTGGGAATGGTAATACAGCCTCATGAGCCATGACACCAATATGCAATTTGTGGTTCCATTGGCATACATGTAAGCTAAGTAACGTTCTCATCTCCCTTCTTTAGGCTCTAGCAATGTTTTACGTCAAACTCGGGCAATATACGCCATGGAAAATGATAAGATTTCAATAACTCCTCGTGCAACTCCATTGCCATTGGTCCACTTATGGCTAACTTTTATGAGATTTGATAATTATTTTCCACATATAAGCACTAAAATTTAGTCCTAGGCTGACCAATGGTAAGAGTCACACAAGAAGTTGCTAATATACAGATATTTACTACTATTTCTTGCACCACACAGCTACATTTCTTATAAGTAGAACACTTAGTTATGAGAAGGCACAAAGCATTTGCTTCCGCTATCATGTGCTCAAGGTTCTTATGTTTCACCTAATTGGGCAATGATTTCATCCTCATGAGGTATGATACAGATGTTTTAGTAACAGTAACATTATCAAGTACCTACTTGAACCAATCTTTTATAGGTTGGATCATGACATCAGTTTTTAACCAATGATTAATTGTTCAGAAACAAAACTTCAAGCTAGGCTAAAGTTTGCATTTACCTACAGGAGATAATAATAAAATAATAGCATCATTCAGAAACATCAAGCTCGGCTAAAGATACCTGTTGCCTCATACTAGAAAATTCAGGATGACTAGCCGCAATAACTTGTTTAAACATGCGAGGTCGTATGCCTTCCTGTTTCTGAAATGAAATTTATTTCATCAGTTCTCTTTCTTTTAGTAAGGAAACTAACAAGAGCAAAAAGTTGCAATGAAATTCATCTACTTCAAACAAGATCGAAAAACTATTCAAGATAATGACATTTTACAACCAATCGACGAATATATCTAATTATCTATAGTTTCACCAGCTATTCAAAGAGAAACATTACCATATTTTCATGAAACTTAATGCAGAAGTAATTATAGGCGATATGTATTTAGTGTTCCTAAATTTTAAACTTAATCAGCATACCAACGATAAAATACTCAGCACAGCAATTGAGGTAAAAATTCATCCAATATTTAACCTAATTTTATAATAATGGGACCATTTATATTCCCACGAGAAGAGAGACATAGGGAACTTTTCCATTCATACTGAATCTCCTTTCTTTTAGCTCGATCTAGATACTGGTTTTTGGTTTTTCAAAGCATGGGAGTTGGGATCGGTACTCCGATCTTGAAGAACAGGATGTGAACACCTCGTATTTGGGGATGTGCAAACTAGTTCATTGGTGGGGGTGGTGGGTGGGGTGGGGTGGGGGAGGGGAGGGGGTAGTATAGAGAACAATGTTCTAAAAATCGCGAGGCGGACTCGGTGCGGCGGAGGTCCGCCTAGCGCCTAGCCGGCCTAGGCGGCCGCCTAGATATTTTTTTTTGAAATTTTTGAAAATTTGAAATTTCAATGTTCTAAAATCCAAATACTATCCTAAATCCCAAACAAATATCCAAAATACAACTAAGAATAAACAAAATCAAAAAAAAAAAAAAATCAAAAAATTCAAAAAAACACCGCCGCCTAGGGCCGCCTAGCCCACCGCCTAGGGTGTTTTCGGTGCGGTGGGCGGGCGCCTAGGCCGATTTTTAGAACACTGATAGAGAATCCAGTAAATCAGGTCAACCTCTGGCCTAATGACTACAAGCGCAGACAAGATAAACCCGTGTCTACATATATCATTAAATGACGTGAAAAAGCTAGAACGCAATGGAACTTTCATAGCATTCAATGTTACTAGAGATTCCACAAAAACTGAACACATAAATGAAAACTTACAAAAAAGAATCATGTCACCATGTTATGGACGGATATAATTAAAACCCAAATATTTCAATTTTGAATCCAGACACTTATATATAGGTAAAATTTGAGCATGCAAATCTTGATTCATTGATCATAAGGGTAATTACAAAAAAATAACTTTGCTAATATTTTTCGAATAATTACTTTATGTAACATGCGCAACAAAAACACTATGTTGTTATGCATATCTACATTTAAATCCATTAACATTTTACAAGCACTTCCTAGTATGATCTTAGGTTGTGTATAGTCCACTAGAATCCCAAAATTATATCTTCTTCGCACCAGTATTCCAAGGAAGACATACAAACACTTGGAAAATATAGGGTAATAACTGGTCTATGGAGATATTTTGCAAAGAGATTACTATATCTTATTTTTTAAAACATAAACTACAATTCAACACAGCTTCTATCTTGGAAAACGGTCAAAAGGTGCCAGGAAAACTTACAAGATCTGAAGTGGTTTTACTGGAACTTTTCACATCTTCACTCTAGCAAAAAAAACACAACATATTAAAATTTTCCCACAAGATATTCAGTAAACTGTTTTCAGTATAATTCTTTATGTACCTCTTGAGGTGGTTGAGAGTATTTACCAGATAGCAAACCATGACCCAGCTTAGTCCTAAACAACATCCAAGAATATAATAAGAAAATAATACCACCTAGGTAATCTATTTCTGCAAGCTCAACATACAAAAAAGACGCTGATTAAGCCAACATAAGGTATTGTTTACGTTACAAACCGTGCTGGAAACTCCATTTTCCTGACTACATTCAAAGAAATGTTTTGATTGAGGACAAAAAAAATTCTGACAACAATAAAAAATACTGTGCGCTTTGTTTTAGAAACATGCCTATAACATGACATCAGAATTGCCTTATCAAAATGCACCCTACCATCCAATGAAATAAGGCATATGGCATGAAGTTCCTGCAAGTGAAAAATCTTGGGTTGATCAAGATGTACTTGACGTTGCTTCATTTTTGTGAGAAGTACTTTACATGCCTTGAACCCCCCCCCCCCCAAACAGTGTCAAGTGTGGCCCTTACACCAAAGGACGCCCCCTATAGGATATTAAGTATTAACAAATAATCTGATGCTTCTTTAGCCTTTCATTTTATTGGATACGCCAAAGTACAATAGCTACAGGTTACTCAAGAATTTTGTATCTTGCATGACGTTAGTACGTTACCTACAATTTATTTATCACTGGTAACTCTATGCATTTGGATTAATAAGTCATAATATTTTGTAATATTTATTCACTTTTTGATTGAATCATTACAATTTAAGATGTTAGGATGTAATTCAAAAACCTTAAAATACCATGGATAAAGAGTGTTCTACTTACTACTTACGATGGATATCGAAAAAACTTAAAATACCATGAATATTGAATGTTCTACTTTGAGTGAGAGGTAAAACGTCATGATTTGGCTTGAAAGCATAAATTTGGATAATTCTAATTAATAGCAACTAATGCAGCAAGATTTAGCTAAAGATAACAGATACGGGAACACCTATACTTCAGGTAGAAATGAAAAATCAAGATTTAGCTCTGGAATATATGGTGATGTTCTCAAAGTTCATAACCGAAAGGCTAGAAGGAACCACAATATTACTTTTTAACATTTCAAGAAAAGATGATATATTGTGATTCTTAGAAAAATACAAACACCCTATAATAAGTGCATTCAATTAAGAACACGCTTCAGATAGAAGACACCAAATGACCCACTTACAACTGTGTATTTAAGTCAATAGTTGGATCGGCAAGAGACGTCATAAAAGCCGATTTCAAACTTTGCCCTTCATAATACCTAGACAGCACATTAAGTAAAAATGTCAGACACTGAAAACAGAATTCACAGAAAACTCAAAATTAACACTACTCCTTATGTAGTCTCCAGCACTACTAACCGTGAAATAAAAGGACGAGTTGAGAACACTACTTGCATTATTGACGCCATATAGCAGCTGAACAATATAATTAAGTGTTAGAACAGAATACAGCAGAATAGTAAGTACATTACTGTTCGATTTCATGATCTGAATACAAACTAGAGACCTATTTCCGAGATTGGCAAGCCCAGTATAACCTGGTCCAAACAAGGGTTCTACTTCATGTCCGCTTTCCTGTATACGGTTCCAATCAAAGTTCGTGTTCTGATCAAGTTCCCTTTCAGCAGTTGTCATTTCAGTCTGCAGAAAAATAGAACTGCTGAGCATATATCTTTTAAGGATCGATTACTTAACTTGATACATTTAACTGAAATGATACAACTTTTTAAGGAAATACAAGGAAGCAGCAAACCATATCAGGACTGGAAATTTATAAGTTTAATTCCAAACATAACTACAGTCTACGTCATATCTATGTTTATAGGATCAGATTAATACAGGATGCTTCACTATTTGATTCTGCAGCAACATGAGAAACTTTGTTAGTGCCAAAAGTTTCACCATCGAGTGTCACTAACACTTCTCACTTCCAAACCATAGAAAACTAGACCGACGAGGACACGTCCCATATGTTCAATCGAACAAGTGACCAAATCATTTCTGCATAACATAATTGGTGCAGATCATTCGTAATAAAAGGGTGTGTTCTCATCCCTATTTTTCAAATGTTGTTTGCACGACTCCACGTGCAACCTCAAGCAGACAAGTATGAAGCCATAACATGACGCAAAGCAACATCCTCAAGAGTTTACAGTAAAGACTTGAGAAGTTAACTCTTGACCTCAGCATCTCTCCAGTATTACTAGCCAGCAATACCAGCACCTACTGGTGCATAATGCATATCATCAGCATCCCTTTATTAATTCACTAGAAAATTCAAACTTCCAGTTTACTGGATAAGGTATACTCCGCTGTCTAACCCTAATTTTAACGAAGAATTTATCCACATCAAACCTGCATCATCCAGAGCACTCCACAGTTTCCAATTACCCTAATTAGATAAGTCTGACAAATACAGCATTCTAAATTTGTTCCCAAGCACTCAGTATTTTCATCCAGTTTTTGTTGAACTCCCAAGCCTTATCATTCTACATATTATCAACATACCCCTCCTTTGCTGGAGCTTACCTAGCCATGCTGCAGGAAGGCATAGTACAGAAAACTTCCGCAATTTCTCATATGTTCAATGAGATGGCACCAGTTGTTAGACAAAAGTATTCTCTCCAATAATTGCAATATCAGACACCAACCATCAAATCTGAGATATTGGTGGTATAATTACCAGTTTTCCATAGTGTTGTATGTTGTGTGCCTTCCAGTAAGAAAGAGTTGTGCCAACCATCAAATCTGAGATATTGGTGGTATAATTACCAGTTTTCCATAGTGTTGTATGTTGTGTGCCTTCCAGTAAGAAAGAGTTGTGATAAATACTTAACGCAGCAATATCATAAATTTTTGCAGAACACTTTGAAAGTTTGAAGGTCCAGGCATGAGCCTAGGCTCTTCTGACAGTGAAAGACGAGCGCTGGGAACAGATCACTAGTTCCATGTCCAAGCTAATAACAGAATTAGATGAATTATGTGCTTTAATATATGTTCAAAGATATTGTCATATACTAGGAGGAAACTAACAAATACATACAGCCTGTCGATATAAGATAAAAGTTAACCAAGTCAGAAACAAACAAAAAATTAAGAAGTGTATTTTTGCAAAAATATAAGCATAATGTTTAACTGCAAAAATACAAAGATTAATCAGCTTGTAATATTGATGGTTTGTTATTAGCATGCTTCACAAATCTACATAGTGCTCCCCGTGGACCATTAGACAAGAGGCGTGAAAAAAAATGTCACTACTAGTTAGCAAAAATAGAATTGGTTATGTTAAAAGGACAACACTAACCTTTTGTAATGATGAAAAATCAATGCCAAAAAATGCTAAATGTTGAGCTAATAATGGGTCTTCAACACTATCATCCTCCGGATAGGAGAAAACATCTGCATTGCCACAACAAATTGTTACAAATAACAAAGTACAATAAAGGAGCTTGACAGATCATGAACAATGGCAAATCATTGGCAGTCATTAATAAGAAAAAGGAACAAGATAACTAAATACATATGTGATTCTTTGCTTCACATTTATAACTCAGAAATTTACAGTCAGAGACACGTTTTAGCATCACATTATAACCACGTTCAACATTAACATATAAAGCCAAAAGCACAAAACTGATGCCTGCACTTGTAAGCTACCATTTTAAATTAAACATGCCAATAATTTTCACAGCAATGTTTGGCACACTTGACAACTTGATGTATATCAGATTAATATATGAATCTTAGAGCTGATGTGTGATGAGTCATTTCCATGATCTTGCCACAACAAATTGTTACAAATAACAAAGTGCAAGAAAGGAGATTGACAGATCATGAACAATGGTTGGCAGTCATTAAAAAGAAAAAGGAACAGGATAACTAATTACATTTGCTTCACATTCATAACTCAGAAATTTACAGTCAGAGACACGTTTTAGCATCACATTATAACCATGTTCAACATTCATATTATAGCCCAAAGCACAAAACTGATGCCTGCACTTGTAAGCTACCATTTTCAATTAAACATGCCTATACTTTTCACAACAATGTTTGGCACCACTTCACAACTTGATGTATATCAGATTAATATATGAATCTTAGAGCTGATGCATGAGTCATTTCCGTGATCTTGCATCTATAATATATACCCAGCCTGTAAAGTAAAGATGATCGTGAATTTAAGAGCATAGAAATTTCAGCCAATTTTTTCGTATAAGCAAATCTGTCTAAGTTGCATCAATTTTCTTTTAAGTTGGGGGTAGATAACTTATCTGTTTAATTATCAAGATCCATTTGGAAGACAAGCATACCATATAAAAAATGTCTTAAAAGGCTAGTGATGAAGCTTGCCTCGATGCACCTGTAAAGTGTATCCTTCAGAATTTATGAATTTTGGGTACATTTTCTAATACATGAAGCTTAAACTAATTGGGTAGTAACTTACTAGTTTTTGTTTCTATGCCATTGCCATACACAAATACCCCCCTTTTTAGATGAGGGCTTTCCAACTAAATGCCACCTCGAAGTATTGTGTATAAATCTCCAACTTCTCTCTTTAGATTCTCAAAGCAAAGACAGCTACCGCAACAAAACACAGTCTAAGATAGAGCCATTGACAGTTCCCTCAGAAACTTGTATTTGCTGGTTTAAAATGCTTATATGCCAGTTTACAATGCCCCTTTCATTCTCTCATCTTCTAAATCTACATTAGACTAACTCGATAAACTATAACGACCAAGGTTCTAGACGGCGGTAGGCAGGTGCGCGGCGGAGAGAACCCGCCTACCGCCTAGGTGGTCGATACATTTTGAACATTTTTTACTATTTTACTACTGTTTTTTTTTGCATAATATGCATATTTTAAGGGTGTTACATACATAACTAAGTTGTAGAACGAAGATTTATAAAGTTTTAGTTTTGTAAAAGTGAACCATAGACCCATCATGCTTACAAAACATTTTTGGCCAAAATATCTTGTTACCGCCTAGGCGCCCGCCTACACCGCCTCGCCTCCGCCTACTCCACAGCCTACCGAAAAGCGCTGCGGAGAGAGACCGCCTACCGCCTAGGCGCCGCCATTTAGAACACTGATAACGACTTCAAGGTTGAAGGGGGACAAAAAAAGAAGTGCCACTTAGCGTGTAAAGCACAGAAGAGAGACAGTCGGGCAACAGGGCCTGACAGATGACAAGTAAACTGGAAGAAATAGACTCAATTTTATCAATCACTGAAAGGAGGCCAGAACTAAGTTTGGACTATGTCGCTCATGCACAAATATAATACTAAGGAAGCATGGAGACTCCTCCAGTGGACCGTGATCGTAATGACACATTCGCACAATACGTCCAAGACACACGTTGCATAGGGTCCTCACATTTGATTTATAGGTTCCAAATGGGCTCAAAATATGATTAGATTTGATTTGGCATAGTTGTAATCATGTGAAAGACAATGAGATCAGAAAAGTAACATTTCTTTTGCAGTTCCTTTCTACAACTTTTTGGAACCTATATACTATGCAATACATACATAAATATTCATATGATTAAGAATCTAATAAAAATAATATGGATATGTAATTATGCATCCATGTCGATATTATGTTAAGTTCCATGCCACTAAAAAACTCCAGATTTGTGGCGAGGGCTAAATATATTTATATAATTCCAACACGCCCATGCATGTTGAAGGACCCTTTATGGGTTGAGAACAAGATTAAAGGCTTTTTGTAAAATTCGCTTAATATGTGCGCAAGAGGAGCTTCGAACCTTAGTTTCTCTAATACCATGTTACAGTCCTTGCCGCTACAACAAAATTCCAGAGTTATGGTGAGAATTAAATATTTATATTATTCCAACAATCCATGTCATACACATACCTAAAACTTTTAAAATGTCATATTCCAAATACATATGGTGTCCCCCTAACCTAGATTCAACATTATAATAATTTGGTATCCTAGTGTAAGGAAAATATGTATCTTGTGCAATACATCTGACATGATATGATACTATGCAACAGGAGACTGTCAACTTTATGAGTGAAACCCTCTACCAAAAGAGTCCCTTTTCTTCATTATGAAGAGCAATCTCAGAGGTCAAGTTGACAAAGATAGTGATAATATATATGGTAAATTGCAGAAAACCCACCTAACATTTACAAGAAGAAATATCCCCTATCATTATTTTTTCAGAGCTATATTGCACGAATACAGAGACGAAAACAGGTGACAGAATATGGATACGGGTGATACTACGCGGGTACAAATGCGGTACAGACACCACTTTCTTGTGTCCATGAAACATACTTTAGTCTACCTCAGAAATATGCCAAGTCTGCACAGGACACCTAACCCAAAAGTTACCCTACATGACCGTTGAAGTGACTGAAATCCCAATGTGACCCCATGTGATGTAAAAACACAAATTTGTTCTATGTAAGTCAGTAAAAATTATTAATTTTGCAAATCAGAGTACAATATGTTAAGATTATTACATGAAAGTTCTACAAAAAAATAAGTTCCTTTAATTCTTCTTTTCACCATCCTGACACCACCATTTTGAGTGTGGTAGACATAAACACAATCCATATCATCGGTGGCGATAGTTCCTGTTGCCACCATCTCCTCAAGTCTCTAACCTTCGTCCCCTAATCACTGATTGCTCGATAATCGATGTTTGAGCAGACATGAGCCTATGTCTGCACTCAAGCAAGGGCGACGACTGCAGGATTTGTTGTCAGCTCCTTTGATTTAGTGATAACCCTTGATGACTAGAGAACAGGAGCTTATGGAGGAAGGTTAGAGGTGGAACCAGCAATATAGATATGACAATCAAGACGTCGACATCTTAAAGGAGAGGGGACAGACATTATAGTGACAACAGAAACAAGGTTGGGAAACACAGTGGATGATGGTCATGGGTTGTGGTTGTGGTTGTGGAGACGGTTAATGGAGGAAGAAGAAAATGATGACGAAACCTATCAGTCAAGGACGACCTGTGAAGTTAACTAGCTTGATTTCTTTATGTTTTGGGTTTTTGCTTAAAATATTTGCATTTTCCTTCACAAGGTGTACATTCCCTAGCTATACTCCCCATTAAAAGCTCATGGCTTGCAATTATTAGGGTGTTCCAAAAGTAGGGACACAAGAAACAACAACAAATCAGCAAGTCTGAGCATCAACTAGCAAACAAACTATTAACCAAAGACATTTTTGCTTGCATGGTTCACCGCTTCCACTAACATCACCCTTAACGTAATAAAGTCGATACAGAGATGCGCATAAATGTGGTGTCGTAAGTTGAGCAAGAATTAGTAGTGTGTTGAGAAAAATTATTACAAGAAGAAGTGGATACACTTTCTTCATATTAGGATCCACAGGCAACCAATGAGGGATGAGCATAATAAAGTTAAGAAATTATAAGTCTTCTTCATATGTAATTGAAGGTAAAGAGGAAGATTCAGTGAGACTCTGCTTGGTAAGAGGGACAAATGCTCAGGTGTTCTGTCATTGTTGTCGTCCCCACAGGTTTTATTACATCAATGTGGATTACAACAGAAGTAGTGATATAGCTTTCCCAAAGTAATTTGTGATATAATCGGACTACACACTGTTTCCAACATAGGAATTGCTAAAAGTAAAATTCGAGAAAAAGAACCCCGGGGGGGGGGGGGGGGTTTGCAGTGACCGGACCAGAGCTACCATTAGCAAAAGTTAAGAAGGTTACTTACAATTTACCCAAAATGTAGAGTTTAAATAGATACAAAAAATAGCATCACATAATAGTGAAACTTCGGGACCTGCAGCGCTGGAACTACAAACTCATATAACATGAAGTTTAAATAGATACAAAAATAGCATCACATAATAGTGAAACTTCGGGACCTGCAGCGCTGGAACTACAAACTCATATAACATGCAAAATTTAGGTTTTGTAGAACTGGATAGCAATGGCGAAAGGAGGAATCGGTGTATTTCCAACAATTTATATATAAAGTGTGTTTCTAAAGACTATTACGCAGTCTAGTAACTTCAGAAGATAAGTACAATGATTAACTACAATGAAATATTAACAAATGACTGAAACGTCATTTCAGAACTATAGCTCACGCATCAAGTTAATAAGTAAATGAATTGCTGGAGACATAAATGGGACAAACATGTTACCAGCTCCTTCCAGATCAGCAGTAATAGTCCCTAGCTTCACAGCAAGAGGATATTTTGTTTGTTCATAGTGTTGAATGGCATGATTATTGCCTCCAGTTCCATCCCAATTCTTCCTTCCACAAAGGATCATGCCATCAGTTAGGTTAAGCCATAGGTTCTCGGTCTTGTCACATTTGCAGCACTTCCACCCAGTTGGAGGCACAGTTACACCACTATTAATCTGCTGCAGATTCATGGCATAAACACTAACTTGCTTCTTCTCAGCCGTCCAAGCTGCTAATTGCTCTTTGCGCTCAACACCCTCAGCCAATATAATGGCATCGACTGCCAGCCTAACCTGCAAATCGAAATGTATTAGAATATATAATGTCAAACAATTTTCCATTAGAAGTTATAAAGGAAACCATGATAGCACAAACCTTCTCTGGAAGCTGAACTGAAGGAAATGGATGAGAAATATATTCAGGTAAGATGCAAATGCTGTAAGTTTCTTCATACTCAGGTTCCTGGTTATCAAACCCTCCATCAACACCTAAAATCACATATAAATGATGATGAGTTCTAAAGACGTGACACAAAACAAGGCAAGCTGGCATAGATTTTTTTTTTCTTCCTTCAGAGTGGTGGAACTACACAATCTCAAAAAGGACTACGAAATTTTACAACCAAATCCTTAACATTATCATATTATATATCCTTTATAGAATCTAGCACAGATTCAGGCTGGGTTTGGGATTGCTTATCACGTTTGCTTCTGTTTTTTCGATTTTTCAAGAAACAGTCTGTTTGCTAACAGCAGCTTAGAAAAAGATTATGGAAAGCTAGTTCAATTTTGGGTAGCTTTTGATAGCATGTGGAAGGCTGCATTCAGATGCTTCTTCTGCTGCAGCTTTTTAGAAAGCTCATCAGCCAACGACTGCAGCCTTTCCAGAACCCCGTACTCGCAAGAGTGGACATATTCTCATTTATAGACCTGCTTTCCTCCTCTTTAAGATAAGTTGGAAAAATTATTTGGGGGCGGACAACGAGTACTAACAGGAGGGATGCCTTCCCATGGGCAGTTCCATCCTGTCGAACGCAAGAAGTCGGAGAACTGGGCCAAGAACTCTACTTCTTGGACCACTTCTTGCAATCCAAACACAGCCTTCACTTACACTATAAATCGCGGATATCATTAACAATAATACCCATTCATCAATTATTAATCAAACTCTTCCCCAATCTCATCCAACTTGGCTACTTCATGTGTGGAACGGATACAAATAAGACATGACACTATGCGGACACAGCATTGATCTTAGCGCTACCTAGTGTATATTGGAGTGTCAGTGTGGCGTCTAATACATATACGACTCAACATGATTGTTTCCATCCGTGGCAACGACATAGAAATCGTAAATTTCCTCGATCCAATACCAAAATTGATATAAAAAAAATCTACAAAGAGGACGGGAAATGTATACCGATGGCGAGGAGCGTGGGCTTCTTGAGCGGCCGGTCCTCGGGGACCGGCTTCTCGTTCTGGACTATGCGGAGGTAGACCGGGTTCCCGGTCTTCTCGTAGTTCCACTGCACGTAGCCCTCGCCGAACGCGAGGAAACGAGTTCATGTCGACGAAGAGGCCTCCTTTCGACCTCTGACAGAATATCAAAGAAAAAAAAAACACAATAATGAATTAAAAAGGAAACCGAATCGAAAAATAAAGAAATAGAGAAGAAGAGGAGGAGGAGGAGGAGGGGGGGTCGTTCGATTACTGGTGTTTCGAAGGAGACGCAGCACTCGTGCTTGTGGATGCGGTTGGTGGGCTCGGGGATGCGGACGCGGGAGAGGTGGGAGCGGAGGAGCTCCACTGCTCTTTCCATTCTTTTAGGGTTAGGGTTACGATTAGTTCTTGAGGTTGAAGAAGAAGAAGAAGAATGAGGGTTTCGAATATTTTTGGGAATTTAGGGTTTACTTGGAGCGGAGACTGGGGGGTAATAATGGGCCGGGTTATGTTTATATGTCATACAACCTGGATTGTCCGTTTTGGGCCGGCCAGCTTTTATTATTGGGCCGGTCAGCTTCTTTCAATTGATTGGAGTTGGAAAAAAAGGGTTTGGGTTTGGGTTTGGGTGAAGAAGAACATAATACTAGTGTTTTATAGTGAACAAGTAAATTCACTTTGCACGTAAAATAGTTTGAGAAATTATGACTTGTCCCCCACTTTATTTACTTCAATTTAAGGTGCACCCCACAGTTTTGTAAAAATATAAGAGTCCTCCCACTTCGGACGAAAATCGTCTAGGACTAGCGGTCAACCGCTTTGACCCAAAAAATTTGACGAAAATACCCTTCCATGTGTGTTCTATCCCCCTCCCCACCGCCACTGCCCCCTTCCCCTTCCTCCCCGCCGCCACTACCCCTCACACCCGGCCGCTGCCCCCCTCCCCATCGCCACTGTCGTCCCCCTTCCTCTCTGCCGTCCCTACCCCACATCCCCGTCGCTACCCCCCCTTCCTGGCCGCAGTCCCCCCCCTCCCCATCGTCGCTGCCATCCCCCCCTCTCGGCCACCATTAACCCCCCCCCCCCTTCCACGTCGTCGCTGCAAAAGGAGGACAATGGGGGGAGGGGGGAGTAGGGGTGTAAACGGGCCGGACGGACACGGACAGTCCACTGTACGTGTTCGGTCCGAAAATGAAAATGTGTTCGGACGGACGGACACGGACAGTCCACTGTTCGATTTCGGACTGGACGGACACGGACAACCGCTATTCGTTAATTCAATCGGACGGTTCGCGGACAAATGAAATATATTACCAAAAGCCATTATTTTATCAAGATACCTTGATAGTTGGTACAAAAAATTAAGTTGAAAGAAAATACAATTGAAGGTTATAGAATAAGTCCGAGCTCTCTAGCCTAGTGGTATTAGAGCGGACATCCGGAGGGGCCGGCAAGGTTCGAGCCCCCCAATTGTGTGTGTGCGTGTGATTTCAAAAAAAAAAGGTTATAGAATACAACAAACAATAGTAAAAGGTTAACAAAAGTCGAGACCGAACAACAAAAAATTGATGCAAAACCAAAATAATATGACATAATTGATGCAAAACTAAAATGAGTCTCCACTATCGGACGGTTCGCGGACAAATGCGGACCGGACATGGATATGACCGTGTCCGGGTCCGATTTTTAAACGGACCAAAAAAATAGTCCATGTTCTGTTCGTTAATCAATCGGACGGTCCGCGGTCGAACCATTTATCGAGCAGGACACGTACGGACAACGGACTACTTTGTCCATTTTACACCCCTAGGGTGGAGGGGGGTGGACAATGACGATGGGGAGGGAGGTGGCAGCAACGATGGGGAGGGTGGGGGGGGGGAAGATGGCAGAGGCGGGGATGGGAGGGGGGGACGGGAAAGGCCGCAGCGGCCGCGGGAGGTTGCAGTGGCGGGGGGGGGGGGGGGGGGGGGAGGGGGGGGGGGAGGGGGCAATGGCGGCGGGGCGGGGAGGAGGGGGGCAAGTCAAAATTTCTCAAATAAAATCTTTAGTTTTGATAATAATAATATTAAAAATAGTTTAATTATTTAAATTTATTATGTATTTATTTATATTTTAGTTAGAATTTGTTATATATTTGTTTATATTTTAATTATAATTTGTTATAGATATATGTGAAGAAAAGAACATTATGAGAGAGGAAGTTAGTTTATTTATATTTTTGTATTTTTAATTAATTTATGAGGATTTACAAACGCCTTATAATTTTGAGCCACTCTATATTAGTAGAGATTTCTATTTGGCTTCAGTTATGTTTCTTGTTTATTGTGTGTGTTTAATTCTGGTCATGTGGTGATAATCTATTTAATTAGTTGTGCCTCAAAATTGATTTTGTGGCTCCAAGTGGAGTCTTTTACTTATATCATGTTTTTTTATAGAAAATTATGAGTATTTTTTATTTATATGTCAAGTATAAAAAAATATTACTTAAAAATGATAATAATTAAACAACTATCTAAATATTTCGTTAATTATCTAAAAAAAAAATTTAACTAAGCATTTAGCTATCTAATATGATTTATTTACGATGTTGTTATTGACATTCCTAAAATGTCATTCTTTACTCCTCTTTAATTTTTTTTATCATTCAAATTCCAAATCTACCCTTATATTAACATTATTGGCACTCCTAAAATGTCATCATGTACTCCTCTTTAATTTAATATCATTCAAATTTCAAATCTACCATTGCCTCCTCCCTCCATGCATGCACATATTAATATCAGATTTAATGCAATGGTAGATTGAAATTTGAATGATATTAAATTAAAGATGAGTATATGATGACATTTTAGGAGCTTAATAACAGCACCATTTATTTAGAACTAAATAATTCTAACTCAAGTGCTTAACACTGTGTTTGGGAACATTTGTGGAGAGGGAGAGGAAAATTTGAGGGGAAGGAAAATGGAGGAGAGTAAAATGAAAATAAAGTTAATTTTTCCTTCCTTTGTTTGGATGGACAAAAAGTAGGGGAAGGAAAAGTTTAAAAACAATTTTTTATTTATTTATGGATAGAGGTATAATTACTATTTCCTTCTTGGTATTCTCAAATGATGATTTAATATTAACTTTTTGAGGGGTGGTGGGGGTAAATTCACTCAAATTTCTCTCATCTCTTTCCATTTTCCTCCCACTTTTGGGAGAAATTTTTGGTGGGACCCACCTACTTTTTTCTTTCAAATTTTTCTCTCCCATTTTCTTTCCTCCTTTTCAAACACCATCATTTAAAAATTTTCTGTCACTTTCCCCTCAACTTTTTTCTTTCTCCTATTTTCCACCATTCCCAAACAGTACCTAAAGTGGGAGACATTTTTTGATTGCTTGAGTTCAATTTACAGGGCTCATATTTTTTATAATAAACTCATATTTATTTATTTTTTAATATTTTTTTTGCACGTGCAATACAAATGGCACATTGGTAGTATATATAATTGTTTTATCTATACTTATTCCAATTCTAATGTCATATCACCCACTAGAGCTGTATGTTTCTTCAAATTGATTACTCTTCTCCAAACATATCCCCTTTATCCTCTTGTCATATCAACCATTAGACCATCTCCAATGGGGGTTTCATCTTCCCTATTTCTATGGAAGGAATCTATTTTAGAAAAACTTCTCCCAATGGTAATTTTTATCACAATTTCTATCCTAGGTGGCAACGATGTAGGATAGAAACTTTCTAGGAGAGTCATAGAAATTCTCATATCTCTCATGACAATTATTATTGAGTCCCACACCATTAAATTGGTTCTTTTACTATGTGACACATAGGATAGAAATGAAGAACCATTGGAGATTATTTTTATATATCTACAATTTCTATGTAGAAACTCTTCCAACTAGGATAGAAATTTTCTTAAAGTACAATGCCAAGTAGGATAAGAACTCAATTTTAGAAATCACCATTGGAGATGGTCTTAGAGTGCACCTCATTGTTCCTTGATTCTTCAGTTCTCTCAACATACATATGTTCTCCCACAATTGGGCTTTTTCATTGTGCTTTTTTGCATTATATATTATCAATCTGGGTTATTCTGCTAATGATAATATCATGACATTTAAATTAGAGTATGAATTATAATATTATATGTCACTATTTATAAAAAGTTTTGCAGTATCATCGGAAGCATGATCGGCACTTAAATTTTAATTATTGTGTTATTTCGTAATAGTTTTAAGATTTTTATTGTCACCACTGCTGATTGGTTTACCTACGATAAATAAGTTTTCTTTTACAATCGTACGGTACTTTTACACCTTTCATGGTTGGTCCTTTTTTTGGGTGATTTTCCTCTGCCGAATTGACTGCGAAAGAGACCCCCAATGTCGATATTGATCAGTATCTATAACGATCGGTGTCAAGTTGGGTATATCAAATTGTATCAATATTGACAGATACTGTAAAGTATAATTTATAGGATATATGTTCCATTTGATAGTCAAAACTATGACATGCTCAAGATATTTATAAAAAGTCTCTCTCCAAGATGAAACACCAAGGCTCAAAACACACCTTGTAGTTCTGTATATATATCCTTTCCAAAATTATGTATCATATGTCAGACTTGGGTCATTATAATCAAGGTTCACATATGGGACCTTTTTTTATGAGTATCAGTATCGACATATCGACAATATCGACGGTTTCGAATTTTTTTTATGTTGCAAAGCAAATAATTAATTTAGACAAAAAAATGGATTACCAGCTAAGTTCTTTATTTGCATGATTTTATAAATCGGAAAATGATACTTTGACCGCATGGGAGTGCCCGCACCGACGTTTCAACCCCCCGCACCACACCGGACCCACCCCCAAAATTATGCAGCCCCCCTCCAATGGAAGGACGACACGTGGCCTGCAGGTCAGTACTGCGGTCCAAACCGACAGGCAATATAGCATCGTCCTTTATAAATTTACTATGCTTTTAGACCGTTGATGATTGATCTTTTTCGTTCAATTCTTTTCACGGATTTGACTGGAAAAGAGACGCTCAATGTCGGTATCGGTAGCGGTCGATATCGAATCGGGACATGTCAAACTATATCGATATCTACAGTATCATATTGATATGGGTCAATACTACAAAGTATAATTATAATAACTGTGGGATTTGGTTTATTGATATCCCTACCATTGTTTTCTGACATACATGGAACTATTTATGACTTAAATTCAGATGTTGATGCAAACAAGCAACATCAAGAATTCTTTTTGATCCTCTAAGTCAAATAAATATTTAAAAGTCATACAGAAATCCAAAAAAATTATTAAAAAAAATGAAGCTTACTCGCTTTTATTGAGTCTCATGCTGTTGGAGTGGGTGGGGTTCCCAACCTATGTGGAGAAGAATCCGGAGTGCGACGAGCGCCGTCTGTGTGTCAGAGAAGCTCGGGGAGGTGACGAGGCAAGTCGGAGAAGACGAAGAAGCTCGGGAGCTGCCAGAGGAGCTACTAGAGAGAGGGGGGCAGAGTTCGGGCCGAACTCTGCCCCAGGGGAGAGTTCTGGCCGAACTCTGCCTCCCAGTTCCAGAACTGTTCTGTTGCCAGAACACAGAGTTCTAGCCAAACTCTGTGCCAGGACAGAGTTTTGGGCGAACTCTGTGTGTCGGGGCTGAAGCATTTTTCAGGGTGATTTAATCACCGTTGGATCGTATCCTACGGTCCAGGTTTTGCTGCGGATTAGAAATTTTAAACATGGTTATTCCTAACCCTAATCACAACACAACATTGAAGAACAAGAGAGAGAAAAGAGGCAAGAGTGTCATTACAACTTTGGAAGAAAATGTAGCACCCAGTTTTCCAAATGAGGGTAATTTTAAAATTTCGTGTTTATAATTATTTTAATAATGATATTTAATTTATGATATAATTTTTGGTGATTTTAAATCATTTTAAAATTATTTAAATCAATGACTTGTGGTTTTGACGTTTTGCTAGTGAAACCCTAGAGACTGTTTGACCTAGAGCCTAACCATGTGATTATGATATTTTAATGTCATTTCTGGCCAAAGGATATTTTTGCATTTGACCTCTTTGAATTATTTTGATATTATTTTATTATTTATGATATTGTTTTGGGATTATTTGAGTCGGGTTCGAATTTCATCTCAATCCGACTTGTAACGGGACCCGGGGTAACTTAGACTCTAGTTGGACCCATGCATTAGTTAGCCATGGCCCACATTTTAATTAATCATGTTAGAAAGATTAGTCATATTCCTAATTATTAGGTTAACCATTTAGAGTTTTTTTATTGACCTTTTTACCCCCAAACCCTAACCAAAATTGTTTTAAACACTTGTAACTAAGGGAGGGGCAAACTTGTAATATTCAATGAGGGGGGGATATAACCATTGTGGCCGGCCCTAATAGGACTCCCATCTCATTTCTTTTCTTTGAGAAGTCTTCTTCCCCAAGTGCTCTCAAGCTCTCCCAAGGAAGAAGCCTTTCTCCTTGGATTTTCTCTCATTTAGGTAATATTTCCTTCTCTTTTATTTCTCTATTTTGCATTTAGGAAGGTTTTCACCATAGGAATGACCTCCATTGTTGTGTCCCTATTTTGTGTCCTCTTGTGTCCATTATGTGTCCTTTAGGGATTTCTATTGTATTATTGTTGTGTCTTGTGTTCATGGAAAAAACCCCTAAACTTGGACACACTTTATATTTAAAATATTGATTAAATGAATTAATTCATATTAAATCTCAGATTTGAATATGTAGAGATGTGTTCTTGAGTACTTTATATTTCATTCATGTATCTCTTATAGATGTGTTCATGTAACATATATAGATTTGTGTATATATATATATATATATATATATATATATATATATATATATATATATATATATATATATATATATATATATATATATATATTGTAATGAGAGTGTATCTATATTTATATATGTAATAAATGGTTCATGATGATTATATAATCAAGTTTGTGAGTGTGGTTTCTAATATTATTATTGTCATTATTGTTGTGGATAATTAGGATATATATTGTGATTCTTTTGGCTCAAACTATCTAAATCCGTCATGATTTTTATCCACGTTTTTAATTTCAGCACTAACTTAGAAATGTCATAACTTTTAGCTCAAAGCTCGGTTTAATCTTTCGTTTTTTTAAAAGAGGCGTATTGAAGTTATCTTTCCAAAAACATGTATTAATAGGCCTAATTTTTTTTTGCAACTTTCTGGAGAATTATTTGAGTGTCAGCTGTACGAAAGACAAACGCGTTCTCGGTATTTTTGCGATTCCGAGAGTTTCCGGAAACGAAAACGCGATCTGTTTGAAGTTTCGGAAAGCTAACACTTAGATCTATAACATACTTTAATCCTAGATTTTAATTCATGCTGAGATGGTACAGTATTGATTATTAGTAGGAGTTACTATTCGGCATATGTATTTTGTGTACCCTTGTATGTAATATAATGTTCTATTTAATTTTAATCCATGTTAATGTATATACATTATGTAATTAAATAGAGAATGCAAGCATGAGTAAAGGTTTAAATAAATGATGTATGAGGTGTAAGTATCCTATCTAATGTAAGCATGTATCAGTATGACTTGTAATGAATATGTAGGTTTCATAGTATGTAATGTATGGTGCATATAGTAGTGCAAGAGAATAAATGAATGATGAATGAATGCAAGCATGAATGTAATGTAATAATAGATGTAATGTATGCATTATACAAGTTAATGAGATGTAATGTTCTATGTTAACACAAACCCTATATTACCTCATGTACCCCTTACACTATGTTGACACTATCACACTTGACACTTTGTTCACTTATATTTTGACACTCTTTGATATGTATACACTATGTATGCCCATTTAACCCTCACTTGCCCCTTTGCCATGTTCACATACACACACATAGCCTCTTAAATAAGTATTTATGAATATTGTTAACTTAGCTATGTATGTATATTATATATATGTTAGCATATTGTGTTGTAATATATAAGTTTATATAACCATTTGAAATGCCATGATTATAGACCTAATGTTGAATACCAATATATGCATGTGTATATATGTGTAGACATATATAGCTTAAAGTAATAGATTACCTAGTGTATATCCAATATGAATTCTTGCCTATTTGAGTATTGAATAATTGCATGCTATATAGAGTTGGGTGTATGTTGGCTTGTATAGCCTTGTATTGATGTGTGCTTGCTAGGATAGTCTTGGTTAGGCCTAGTAAGACTTGCTGGGTTAGGACATGACCTAGTTTGACTAGTGCAGTTGACCAGAGTTGACCAAGGGTTGACTTTGGCCTAGTTTGACCTAGATTCATGTATAATGCATTGTAGTGCTTTATATTACCCTTCTGGACATGTTGTGACTTGTGCTGTTCTAATTAGGAGCCAGACACCTCTCCTCGGACAATATCTTTACCTTGGACATTCAGATATCAGGCGAGTACATTCTCTGATCATTTCATATCATGTTTAGAATTATTTTTCTACTTTAAATTACTTTACTTGATACTGTCACGTTGGTCACACAGATTGGTACTATATGGATCTTTTATGAGATGTTATCCCCCTTGGGAGCATCGGATACTACATGTTTTGTGCGTTTCACGAATCATCACGTATCTCTATGCTTCCTCTGATTTATGAATCGCTTATGACACATGTACTCTCATGTTCACAGAGCCATCATGAATTACCTTCACGTATCACTCATTTTATGAGCCATGTGAAGTTTTACGAATCCTAACATAACTTGAACAGATCCTTGTGTATTGATTGGGGATGGGGGAGTGGAAATAGGCATGTGAATATTATCCAAGTAGCTGTAGTCATGAATCACCCTCTTAGCTGTAGTCATGAATCTCCTATGCCATTCACATGTTTATATTTTACTATGACTCACTAGTCACTATTAGCTCTCTACTTATAGTAGATATTTCTATTACAGTTCTCTCTCTCTGTTTACATACTGTATTTCTTCAGTTCATGTATCTTACTTTACTGCATGATTATATTTTCTAACCTGCTATGATCTGTTGAGATGTACTGTGCTCGTTCCAGTCCTGACTGGACACGTTGATAAATTTTACAAATAGCCTGGAGGTTGCCTGCTAGCCTAGAGGAGACAGTAGAGGTTGCATAGATAGCTAGGGTTTTTGCTTATAGTTTATTTTCAGTCATCTTGAGTTGTATTTATGGATTACTGTATTTGAGTTTTGAGATGTATTCTGAGTTTGTATCTTAGACACTTAGACTTCTATCTGTTGTATCTCTTTTCGATTTCATGTTTTATCTATCTTCCTTTATGCTCTACCTTAGATGTGATTGAGTTTATATTCTGCTATGTCACCCTCATTCGGGGAGTATAAACTGTTTAGTCTTATACTGTTAGATGCATTGAGACCTAGGACAGCGTTCTACCGCCGACACTGCGGCGTAGGCTGGGCGTTGTTACGTTCTCGTGTCCTAATTCTAGGGTGCGGGTTGTGACACATTTTTAGTGGTGGCCCATGCAGGTCGAGATTCGCATTAGTGCGATTTCGTAGTAGTGCAACGACTTAGTTGTACTACTACGAGCCTGTTATAGGATATATAAATTAAGATGTTAGGATGAGAGGATACTCAATCACCGTTAGAATTCCTTGAGAGATTCCTGGGATGACCCTTGAGAATCTCATTTTAAATTCCGATTTAAACTCCTTTTCCTTGTTTGGATTCACCTTTTTTCTTGATTTGAATTTAACTTTGTGGATTCATTGTAGAACTTTGAATCCTGGTATTCGTTGATGATTTTGATAAAATTTTGTAGTTGTTGATTTAATTTTGTATTTAGATTAATATTTTTAAATCCAAGGTACTCAATCACACTTAGGATTCTTTGAGAGATTTCTGGGACGACCCCTGAGAAACTCATTTTGAACTTCAATTGGAATTCTTTTCCCTCTTGTTTGGATTCACCTCATTCCTTGCTATTGAATTTAAGCTTGATGGGTTCCTCTCGTTTGAACCGATGAGAAGGAACATATCTTCATTATTCTTTCTTGCCATTATTCTCTTGCATTCTTATTTACCTCTTATCTTAAACTCTGTCTCATTACATTAATTACCCATATCTTATCTTCCCTACCAGATGTACTTCGAAACCCTTGAATCTTCGTATCTTTTGCATGGGGAAGGCTAAGGAAGTGACGTAAATTATGTAGCTCAGAGAAGACGTAACTGGTTATTTTATGATAATCTAAAGGAAATCAAATGTGGAGTGTTCCATGTGGAAACTTGAGATAGAAATGTGGTAAAGATCTCGAATAGAATAAATAGATGTATACTGCCAATCTGGAAACAATCACATTTAGAGAAAATTTTGGGGTTATGAGATAGTTTATAGGTGTATTCAAAACTGATAAGGATATTCAAGGTCAACCTAGATTGAAGAACCACGAAATTCTGGGTATTGATTCTTGGGAGGTTTACCCTAAGGCTACATGGAAGGTTAGTAATGGAAAAGAGAAGTTAATTGTGTTTAATAAGGATATTGAACAAGATGTTGCGAGAAAATGACTAGGGATAGAGAGAACACAAAGTTATGGAAGTTTAGAGATTATTGTGAAATATTTTTAGGAAAATAATATTCAAGGGTGTATGTCGAAGAAAATACGGAAGTTGATTTTATGATGGAGGATAAGTTTTGTAAGGCCTAGAGATTTAAATTAAATAATACGAGGAGAACAATTTGAACAAGTTCAAGGAATTCGTAAACGAGATTTAGAGGTTTTGGGTCAAATTTAAGACAAGGTGAAAGAACTTAGAAATTTAAATAAATGGTTAATGTTGATTCCTAAATGTGAGGGCTGTGCTTCAAGAGTGATGTTTGGAAATTGGAAATTGTCTACGGTAGTCATGGTAAGGGTTTAAGTAAAGGTTAAATTTTCATATGGAGACTGGTGAGGTAAAGATATGATTGGCAAGTTATGACCAGATGAACTTAAGAGTATCAGAAGCAGATGACTAACTCGATCTTCATTATTTTTGTGCATTAATTACCACCTCTTGAACTCCCACTTTCTAATTGAGATCCTTGACGTTCCTTATCGTGACTTTGATATTCGGAATATAATACTAGCTGTTACCCTCCAACAAATCTTATATGCAAGACCTAGACGAGCTCACCTTCGTGTAGGTATATCATGTCCCACTAAAATTCGTCTTCTTGTACTCTATTTTCTTGATATGATTTTCTGGTCAACTGGCTAAACTATAACCTCTACCATTATACTAAATTTCTTCTTATTTCATTTAGAAATCCAGCCTTGACTCAATTCTTTCGACCCGACATGTGATGGTGTTCTGCTTGTTTCCTTAGATGCTTAACTTTGTACCTTATCTGATTACTTGACCCGTTGGTTAAGAAACTTGGACTATGTAATTCCTTTCATCATTACCACCCTTATATCTTGTGCTGCTAAATTAGCCTTAGTTTTGCAAGCTTATCTATTTTCGAGCTTGGTCATGACATATTTTATTGGGTGGCCACCCACTAATATATTGTCTAATCAGAACCGGTACATGATGGTCTGATCAACCTATTGCACTTTGGTTCACTTTTTCATGTATCAATCTACGAGAATGGAGACATAGTTAAACTTGACCCTAGAGTCTCATTCGTGACAGCCTTGACAATTCTCCTTGAAATCTTTTCATCGCCTATGAACCTCGTATTCGTACTCAGTCGAATTAAATTTAATCATGACCTGAACCTCCATCATTGGATGCTCGTGCTCATACTTTGATTTCATTGATTTTCCTTCTTGCCCAAATCTCGTTTTATCTCGAAATTAATCAACTTAGATCGTGTCAAGACAAAAATCTATTTGTGATTTATTGTGCCTAAATTTTTAATTTTTGCCATTTTATGGAATAGTAACCTTTTAATAATTTCTTAGTTGCTTGTTAATGACCAATTTTTATATAGGATGGTAGACAGTCCTACAACCTTGATGATTGTTGTTCCCTTACCTTCCCAATTAGGACACCCTAGATTGTTTGTATGTTGATACCATAGTACTTTTTTGACCTAGAATGATTAGTGTACCTAGGTGAGACTTCCAACTGCTACGGTATGCCCTGACCTTGTATACTATTCCTTCAAATTGCATGATTTAGATAAAAAAAAATTTAGACCTTGATTGTTGGAAAATAGGGACGTCACCCCATTAGTATCAGTTGTAGATATATATAGGTTAGTCCTTGATGTGGGGATGTGTGTCTATAAACATGTAGCTTATGAGATTTATGAAAGATTATAGTATCAGCCTTGATAGGATGTACTAGTCTTTTGGTGAGTATAAATGTGTTATGAGAGATAGGGGCCTATATGTCTTAGTAATGTATCGTTCCTATGGTAATAGAATGTATTAATAGATGGTTAATAGGAAGATAATAGTTTGAGCATACCTATAGCATATGATCAGTTCCTTTTCATCTTTAGTTAAGACCACTTTAAAATAGGTCCAGTCCCTTGGATATAGGTTCCAGTTCATATTTTATTGAAGTTCCATTACCGCCGTACAACAGAGCAGTATTGGAGGTATTCCTAGATTGACACTATTTAGATGTCCGTTTATTATTCCAGTGTTAGGAAGTGTTACCTTAGATATTGGGTAGGTTAGAGGCTCTAGAAGGAGTACTATCGATGTTAAATTTCGAGGACGAAAATTTTCTAAGGTGGGTAGAGTTGTAGCACCCAGTTTTCCAAATGAGGGTAACTTTAAAATTTTGTGTTTATAATTATTTTAATAATGATATTTAATTTATGATATAATTTTTGGTGATTTTAAATTATTTTAAAATTATTTAAATCAATGACTTGTGGTTTTGACGTTTTGCTAGTGAAACCCTAGAGACTGTTTGACCTAGAGCCTAACCATGTGATTATGATATTTTAATATCATTTCTGGCCTAAGGATATTTTTGCATTTGACCTCTTTGAATTATTTTGATATTATTTTATTATTTATGATATTGTTTTGGGATTATTTGAGTCGGGTTCGAATTTTATCTCAATCCGACTTGTAACGGGGACCCGGGGTAACTTAGACTCTAGTTGGACCCATGCATTAGTTAGCCATGGCCCACATTTTAATTAATCAGTTAGAAAGATTAGTCATATTCCTAATTATTAGGTTAACCATTTAGAGTTTTTTTATTGACCTTTTTACCCCCCAAACCCTAACCAAAATTGTTTTAAACACTTGTAACTAAGGGAGGGGCAAACTTGTAATATTCAATGAGGGGGGGGGGAGGGGATATAACCATTGTGGTCGGCCCTAATAGGACTCCCATCTCATTTCCTTTCTTTGAGAAGTCTTCTTCCCCAAGTGCTCTCAAGCTCTCCCAAGGAAGAAGCCTTTATTCTTGGATTTTCTCTCCTTTAGGTAATATTTTCTTCTCTTTTATTTCTCTATTTTGCATTTAGGAAGGTTTTAACCATAGGAATGACCCCCATTGTTGTGTTCCTATTTTGTGTTCTCTTGTATCCATTATGTGTCCTTTAGGGATTTCTATTGTATTATTGTTGTGTCTTGTGTTCATGGGGAAAACCCCCAAACTTGGACACACTTTATATTTAAAATATTGATTAAATAAATTAATTCATATTAAATCTCAGATTTGAATATGTAGAGATGTGTTCTTGAGTACTTTACATTTCATTCATGTATCTCTTATAGATGTGTTCATGTAACATATATAGATTTGTGTATGTATGTATGTATGTATGTATATATATATATATATATATATATATATATATATATATATATATATATATATATATATATATATATATATATATATATATATAATAAATGGTTTATGATGATTATATAATCAAGTTTGTGAGTGTGGTTCCTCATATTATTATTGTCATTATTGTTGTGGATAATTAGGATATATATTGTGTATTCTTTTGGCTCAAACTATCTAAATCTGTCATGACTTTTATCCACGTTTTTAATTTCAGTCCTAACTTAGAAATGTCATAACTTCTAGCTCAAAGCTCGGTTTAATCTCCCATTTTTTTTAAAAGAAGCGTATTGAAGTTAGCTTTCCAAAAACATGTATTAATAGGCCTATTTCTTTCTATAACTTTCTGGAGAATTATTTGAGTGTCAGCTGTACGAAAGACAAACGCGTTATCGGTGTTTTCGCGATTCCGGGAGTTTCCGGAAACGAAAACGCGATTCGTTTGAAGTTTCGGAAAGCTAACACATAGATCTATAACATACTTTAATCCTAGATTTTAATTCATGCTGAGATGGTAAAGTATTGATTATTAGTAGGAGTTACTATTCGGCATATGCATTTTGTACACCCTTGTGTGTAATATAATATTCTATTTGATTTTAACCCATGTTAATGTATATACATTATGTAATTAAATAGAGAATGTAAGCATGAGTAAAGGTTTAAATAAATGATGTATGAGGTATAAGTATCCTATCTAATGTAAGCATGTATAAGTATGACTTGTAATGAATATGTAGGTTTCATAGTATGTAATGTATGGTGCATATAGTAGTGCAAGAGAATAAATGAATGATGAATGAATGCAAGCATGAATGTAATATAATAATAGATGTAATGTATGCAATATATAAGTTAATGAGATGTAATGTTCTATGTTAACACAAATCCTATATTATCTCATGTACCCCTTACACTATGTTGACACTATCACACTTGACACTTTGTTCACTTACACTTTGACACTCTTTGATATGTATACACTATGTATGCCCATTTAACCCTCACTTGCCCCTTTGCCATGTTCACATACACACACATAGCCTCTTAAATAAGTATTTATGAATAAAGTTAACTTAGTTATGTATGTATATTATATATATGTTAGCATATTGTGTTGTAATATATAAGTTTATATAACCATTTGAAATGCCATGATTATAGACCTAATGTTGAATACCAATATATGCATGTGTATATTTATGTAGACATATATAGCTTAAAGTAATAGATTACCTAGTGTATATCCAATGTGAATTCTTGTCTATTTGAGTATTGAATAATTGCATGCTATATAGAGTTGGATGTATGTTGGCTTGTATAGCCTTGTATTGATGTGTACTTGCTAGGATAGTCTTGGTTAGGCCTAATAAGACTTGCTGGGTTAGGACATGACCTAGTTTGACCTAGTTTGACTAGTGCAGTTGACAAGAGTTGACCAAGGGTTGACTTTGGCCTAGTTTGACCTAGATTCATGTATAATGCATTGTAGTGCTTTATATTACCCTTCTGGACATGTTGTGACTTGTGCTGTTCTAATTAGGAGCCCGACACCTCTCTTCGGACAGTATCTTTACCTTGGACATTCAGATATCAGGCGAATATATTCTCTGATCATTTCATATCCTGTTTAGAATTTTTTTCCTGCTTTAAATTACTTTACTTGATACTGTCACGTTGGTCACACGAATTGGTACTATATGGATCTTTTTATGAGATGTTATCCTCTTCGGGAGCATCGGATACTGCATATTTTGTGCATTTTACGAATCATCACGTATCTCTATGCTTCTTCTGATTCACGAATCGCTTGTGACACATGTACTCTCATGGTTACAGAGCCATCATGAATCACCTTTACGTATCACTCATTTTATGAGCCATGTGAAGTTTCACGAATCCTAACATAACTTGAACAAATCCTTGTGTATTGATTGGGGATGAGGGAGTGGAAATAGGTATGTGAATATTATCCAAGTAGCTGTAGTCATGAATCACCCTCTTAGCTGTAGTCGTGAATCTCCTATGCCATTCACATGTTTATATTTTACTCTGACTCACTAGCCACTATTAGCTCTCTACTTATAGTAGATATTTCTATTACAGTTCTCTCTCTCTGTTTACATACTGTATTTCTTCAGTTCATGTATCTTACTTTACTGTATGATTATATTTTCTAACCTGCTATGATCTGTTGAGATGTACTGTGCTCGCTCCAGTCCTGACTAGACCCGTTGATAAATTTTACAGATAGCCTGGAGGTTGTCTGCTAGCCAAGAGGAGACAGTAGAGGTTGCATAGATAGCTAGGGTTTTTGCTTATAGTTTATTTTCAGTCATCTTGAGTTGTATTTATGGATTACTGTATTTGAGTTTTGAGATGTATTCTGAGTTTGTATCTTAGACACTTAGACTTCTATCTGTTGTATCTCTTTTCGATTTTATGTTTTATCTATCTTCCTTTATGCTCTACCTTAGATGTGATTGAGTTTACATTCTGCTATGTCACCCCCATTCGGGGAGTATAAACTGTTTAGTCTTATACCGTTAGATGCATTGAGACCTAGGACAGCGTTCTACCGCCGACACTGCGGCGTAGGCTGGGCGTTGTTATGTTCTCGTGCCCTAACTCTAGGGTGCGGGTCGTGACAGAAAAGAAGGAGGATTAAAGGCCATTTTCGAAGGAGGATCGTGTTCGGATAATATATACTCGTCGTCCTTGTTCTTCGTAGCTTTGTAATCATTATTCTTGCTCCTAAGTGTTGTGGGGATCCGATTTGGATCGAAAAAAGTTTGTAGAGGGTGTTCTCCTTTATTTCATTAGTGAAGGCTTCTCAGGGTTGGACTCTGATCGTCCCGTGGTTTTTTTTGCAAGGATTTTCTACGTCAAAAATTCTCTGTGTCTGCGTGGTTTATTTTGGTGTTTTGGTTCGTGTGTTGTATTGCTCGGTTCTCTCGCATGTACTCTCTAGTTTGGGAAAAGTTTTCCGCGTTTCTTTTCCAACAAAGTGGTATCAAAGCTAGGTTCTGGAATTCAGAAGGGTGTCAAGAGTTGACAAAAAAACTAGAGAGGAGATATGGACGCAAAGCCGGTGTAAATAGTAAACCTGAATGGCACCAACTATCATTATTAGCGGAGCAAGATGAAAGATTTGTTGTTTGTCAAGAAGCTGCATCTGCCCGTATTTGCATTCGAGAAGCCCAGTGATAAATCCGAGGAAGACTGGAAATTCGAGCATATACAGGTATGCGAATATATCAGGCAGTTCGTTGATGAGAACGTGTACATCCACATTGCCAATATTGAGCACGCGAAGACGTTATGGGATAAGCTGGAATCTTTGTACGCGAAGAAGATCGGGGTAAATAAGTTGTTCCTGATCCGGACGATGATGGATCTGCGGTACAAAGATGGGGCGTCTATTACGGATCACTTGAGTAATTTCCAGGGCATGGTTGACCAGTTGTGTCACTTTCCGTTACCAGAATACGTATTTTAAATACGTGTACTGCTTGAATGTATTTATTTAATATTTATCATGTATTATTCTGTATTTAAATTTCTTTAATTTTATGCTAATTATTTTTTTGTATTTTACTTTCTGTTTTCTGTTTTGCTTTTGGATTCGGCCTGAGTTTGTTTATTTTTCGGGTTTGGGTGGTTCAACAATTCCCTACCTACCACCACCCCCATTTAAAGTCCCAAACCCTTTCTCTTTCTTCATTACTTCTCATTCTCATTAACTCTTCTTCTTCATCCTCCATAACTCTCCCCACCTACCCAGCCGCATAGGCAAGTGCCAACTTGCTTCATGATGGAATTCCAGTATTATTGTTCTATCATCTTCCTTACTTGATCTTAAGTCTCTTTAGTACTTAGCATTTTCAATTTCCATGGCTCATTGTGTGTAGATCTAAACTTGTTGTATTTTTGTATTTTTAGGTTTTGATCTAGCTAACCTTGTTGTTTTAAAGTTTTGATGGTTCCATGTTGTAGAGAATTTCATTCTACCCCATTTCGACCTATGGAAGTCCAGATTTGGGCTTAGAATGAAGGATTTGGAGAGCTTGGAAGCAATGGCTTCCATGGTTCTGTTCTCGGCAGCGGAGAAGAAGAACAGTACTGAGCCGCATTGCTTGTACGGCCCAGCCGCATGGCAGTACTTGACCGTATGGAATTTTATGCGACAAGTCTTCCAGCCGCAGGGCAATATCTGCCGTATGGCGATACTACCGCATGAGCTTGCTTGAACCATTGCCGCATAAGACCTTACACTCTATTCAGCCACATGTGGATAATTATTTCTCAGCCGTATAGGGATAACCTATTCAGCCGCATGAGCTTTGCTTGCTGCATATCGCATATTCAGCCGCATGAGCTCATCTCAGCCGCATGGCCGCATGTTATTTCAGCCGCATAGGCTTTGGTCATTCTCAGTCGCATGAGATTTCATATCCCAGCCGCATGTGACTTTCCTATCTCAGCCGCATATGCATTCAATCATTCTCAGCCGCATGAGACTTGATTTGCCGCAACCGCATGAATTTCAAACTTTTCCAGCCGCATGTACTTCTGTTTACCGCAGCCGCATAAGGGTCAGTTCCTTCGGCCGCATGGAGACCCCAGTTGCATAAGTTTGAGACCTGAGCCGCATAGGGCCTAGATCCCCTAGCCGCATAGACCCGATCTTCCCTGGCCACATGTCATAGAACCGTATGAGATTTGATTTATTCAGTCGTATGAGATTTGATTTATTGAGCCGCATGGACTTAGTTTCTTTCAGCCGCATAAGCTGTTTTCTTTTGGCCGCATGGCCCATTGCCGCATGAATTCTAGCCCATAATGCCTTTTGGCTAATTTTGTCCCGAGTGACATTAATTAATATTGATTATTATCTTGGCATTAATTAATATTGATTATCTTGGCATTAATTAACATTGATTATTATCTTGATTTATAATTGATCATGCGTTCCTAGTTGGAACTAAGAGACTGGCTAGTCGTCTTATTGAATTGAATGAATGAGACGCATTCATATTAATTATGAACTATTGCAATCGATTGGCCGATCCCGAATATTGGCATACATGCACGTGCAGGCTTCAATTTATTTACTTTACAAAAGCAGCATGTGTACTTTATGGTCAAGGCATGATTATTCGTGGTTAGTTTTGATTGTTGCATTACGCTATGTAAGACCTACAATATAACCGCACGGGTATCGTTGTGGAGTTGGGCATATCGTACTTTATACGAAAGTACTCATTCTGAATGACCATGATCCACAGCATGGAATTTTACTTAACATAAAGGCTACTAAGTTAAATAAAATAATGATTGCATAGAGAGAATGGATTCCCGAGTTCTTACATGGCAGCCCTCTTTGGGACTATTAGTGCCCGACAGGCCGGCTGGTTCCTACAGATACTGCAAATCTGCTACACGGGTAGGGAGCGGTATCTGCTTATATTATTTATTGTATATTGATGACGGGCGTCCCGCCGGGACTCGTCTAATTCATGATTAGCGCAATTGATTGACTGGGTAGACTAACCTTGCTTGCACATAGTAAGAACTGAGGAATCCTTATTGCATATTTTTAGGGTAACTTGGAACTCATAATAGCAAGCCGTAGTAGTTGAATGGCCGTTTAAATTGATTTGTTTATGTACTGTACCTACTCTGTTAACTACCGAGATGATCAGAATATCAGGACATGACGGGTCAACTTCTGTCCTTGTTTGGTTGGAAAGTTTGTCACTTTCCGTTCCCGAAATACGTATTCTAAATACATGTACTGCTGGAACGTATTTATTCAATATTTATCATGTATTATTCTGTATTTAAATTCCTTTGATTTCATGTTAATTAATTTTTTGCAATTTCATTTCTGCACTTTACTTTCTGCTTTTATACTCTGCTTTAGCTTTGTTATGGGTTCGACTCAGATTGGTTTAATTATGTTGGTTCATCATGAACCGAAATAAACCCCCACCTACCACCACCCCATTTAAAGCCCCAAACCCTTTCTCTCTCTTCATTACTTCTTCTCATTTTTCTTCTTCTTCCTCATAACTCTCCCACCAACCTAGAAGAGATAGGCAAGTGCCAACTTACTTCATGATGGATCCCCATTATTATTGTTCCATCATCTTCCTTATTTGATTCTAAGTCTCTTTAGTACTTAGTATTTCCAATTTCTATGGTTTATTTGTTGTAGATCTAAGTTTGATACATTTTTCGGATTTCTTAGGTTTTGATCTAGTAAACTTTGTTATCTTCAAGTTTTGATGGTTCCATGTTGTAGAGAATTTCGTTCTACCCAATTTTGACCTATAGAAGTCCATATTTGGGCTTGGGATGAAGGATTTATGGAGCTTGGAAGCAATGGCTTCCATGGTTCTCTTCCATGGTTCTGTTCTCAGAAATTTGTAGAAGAAGAACAGTCCCAGCCGCATGAATCAATCATTTCCCACAGGCGCATGAGATTACTTATTTCCCAACCTTTCCTACAGCGCATGATATTTATTTCCCACAGCCGCATTCCTCAGGCGCATGAGCTTATTTATTTCCCAATCATTTTCCACAGCACATGATATTTATTTTCCACAGCCGCATTCCTCAGGCGCATGAGCTTATTTATTTTTCAATCATTTTCCACAGCGCATGAGATTATTTATTTTCCGATCATTTCTCTCAGGCGCATGATATTATTTATTTCCTAATCCTTTCCACAGCGCATGAGATTATTTATTTCCCGATCATTTTCCTCAGGCGCATGATATTATTTATTTCCCAATCATTTCCACAGCGCATGAGATTATTTATTTCCCAATCATTTCCCACAGCGCATGAGATTATTTATTTTTCAATCATTCCTCAGCGCATGGGATTGTTTATTTCTCAACCTTTCCCACAGCGCATGAGATTTATTTCCCACAGCCGCATGAATCTTTCTTCCTCAGGCGCACGATATTATTTATTTTCCAATCGTTTTCCACAGCGCATGATATTATTTATTTTCCAATCATTTTTCACAGCGCATGATATTATTTATTTTCCAATCATTTTCCACAGCGCATGATATTATTTATTTCCCAATCATTTCCCACAGCGTATGAGATTTATTTCCCACAGCCACATGAATCTTTATTCCTCAGGCGCATGAGATTATTTATTTCCCAATCATTATTTCCCAATCATTATTTATTTCCCAATTTTTATTTCTCGAATTTGGTATTAATTAACATTGATTGTTATCTTGATTAATTATTGATCATGCGTTCCTAGATGGAACTAAGAGACTAGCTAGTCGTCTTATTGAATTAAATGGAATAAGACACGTTCATATTAACTATGAACTATTACAATCGATTGGTCAATCCTAAATATTGACATATAGATACATGCAGGCTACAATTATTTATTTATTTTACGAAAGCAGCATGTGTACTCTATGGTCAAGGCATGATTATTCCGTGGTTAGTTTTAATTGTTGTATTACGCTATGTAAGACCTACAACCTAACCGCACGGGTATCGTTGTAGAGTTGGGCATATCATACTTTGTACGGAAGTACTCATTCTGAATGACCATGATCCACGGCATAGAATTTCACTTAACATAGAGGCTACTAAGTTAAATAAAAATAATGATTGCATGGAGGGAATGGATCTCCGAGTTCTTACATGGCAGCCCTCTTTGGGACTATTAGCGCTCAACAGGCCGGCTGGTTCCCACAGATACTGCAATTCTGCCACGCGGGCAGGGAGCGGTATCTGCTTATATTATTGTATATTGTATATTGATGACGGGCGTCCCGCTGGGACTCGTCTAATTCATGATTGACGCAATGGATTGATTGGATCGACTAGCCTTGCTTGTCCATAGTAAGAACTGAGAAATCCTTATTGCATAATTTCAGGATAACTTGGGACTCACAGTAGTAAGCCGTAGGAGTTGGATGGCCATTTAAGTTGATTTATTTGTGTACTGTACCTACTCTGTTAACTAACTAAGATGATCCGAGTGTCGAGACATGACGGGCCAACCTCTGTCCTTGTTTGGTTGGGAGGTTAGATCGAAGTGTCGTGACATTATGTGAATCCTAGTAGCAAGCAGAGATCTATATATCCTATTCTCTTATTACTTGTTTTAACTCCTCATATCGTGCTTCCTTGCGGTACTTGCTATTAGAGGTCTAACATCTCTGGTTTTGCATGGCCAGATTTAGAGCCGGTTCCCGAGGACTCAGCTTACTTCTACCTCCAAGATGGTCAATACTAGAGGAATGATCATCGGAGGACTCGAGTGGGTTCCTTACTTCCCCGCTCGTTTTGTTACTTACTTTATATTTTGCCGTTTGGTACCGACATGTTAGTCGGATTATCTTGTACTTACTTTTACATAATTGTAATTAAGTCAGACTGCAGCTAATAACAATTGTGTATATGTTGCTATATCATCTGACTATGTTTTGTAAAGCCAGATCTCAAGAACATTTTGACTAAGCGTTTGGGACGCCTTATTGCTTTATCTTAAATGTTCTCTGTTATTGCTTCTTGTTTGAATGATTGAGACAATAGATGTGAAGTGACCATAGCGAGACTTTCATGTAGAATGCACTCCTTGTCTTTTAGACATCATTGATCGTATTATACAGTATTCATCTACCCGTAATACGTAGCTGGCTGAGTCATTCCCCCGCTCTCCAGTATTCTGGTTCTGGGGCGTGACAAGATTTTAGTGGTGGCCCATGCAGGTCTGATTTCAGACTTGTAGAGTGTTTTAATTTATAGGATGTCTCAATCACACATGTTTTCCCTCGATCTCCTGATTCGTTATTCTCGATTCTAGCTTGACATTCCGGTATCCTTTGACTTTATTGATCTTTCCTGTCCGGTCGTTTGATTGTTCTCTTGTCCCTTTTCTTAGTGGCATCTCGTCCGCATCTGTCAGGACTGGACAACAACAACAAGGGCAACACGGACAACCTGACCATGTTGGTCAGCAACAAGGGCCGGTACTAACTCAAGAGACCATCCAAGAAGAAGTAATAGTGGAAGCAGCAGCTGGACCGCAGTATCCGGATGTTCCACCACCACCAACAGTTCCACCTACCCCTGTGGAAGTAGACACCAGCCCTTCTGGAGATCATGAGAGGGATGATGGCTACTCAGCAACATCAGATGTTAGTCCAACAACGTATGCACGCTCAGTTACAAGAGCAGAATGTACTACTTAACCAAGGATTGCAGACAGCTTTGGAAAGAGGGGCGAGGACAGATTCAGGAGCGTCAGCCAGGTTTTGCAAGTACAACCCCCGCCGTTTCAAAGGTACGGAGGATGCCATCTCAGCAGATGCATGGCTTAAGGATATTGAGGCTATTTTGACAGCCGCTAAGGTGCCGGCAGAAGAACGTGTGGATCTGGTGAAGTTGTTACTTCAGGATCTCGCACGTGATTGGTGGGAATCAGAGGAGGTAGGCATCAGACGTCCTGTGGCTTGGGACGATTTTACAGCAAGATTCAAGACGAAGTATTATGGAGTTGTGGCACAGTTTGAGCTACAACAGAAATTTATCAATCTTAGACAGGCTGGCAAGACGGTAGATGCTTATGCAGCGGAGTTCTGCAGATTGAGTAGGTTCGCCCCAGTGATGGTAGCCACAGAGAGCCAGAGGGCTATGAGGTTTCAGCAAGGGTTTCATCTTGAACTCTTGCAGTTGATAGAGGGGCACAATTATCAGACTTTCGATGAGATATTGACGGCCACTTGGAGGCATGAGATCACCACTCAGAGGATCACGACAAGGACTGGAGGTCAGAAGAGATCACACAGTCAGATTGAAGGAGAAGGGGGAGCAGCGCCCCGAACAACAGCACCATCCCCTGGCATTCGTATTCACGATGTAGCAATGCGAGGGCCAGCACCACCCAGGCAACAGCAACAGCAACAGAGGAAGAACCAGCAACCCCCAGCGGGCTGCACTTATTGCGGGAAGATAGTGCACACTAGAGATGTGTGTCGGACATTGAACGGGCAGTGTTTGATATATGGAAACCCAGATCATCGGGTTACCACATGTCCCATGAATTCGTGGTCAGGAGGACCAGTGCAGCAGTTTCCTGCTCTGCCAGCACCAGGGGCAGGGTAGTATCGAGGACCCGCAGTGGCAGTGAGACCATTGGCCCAGCGTCCGTTAATGCCACAGGCTTAGATGTTTTGGCAGCAGGGACCACCGATACAGCAGCACCAGCATAGACCACCCCAGCATCACCAAGACAGGGGCCAGCGATAGCACCAGGCTAGGCTGCAACATGGGAACCAGCAAGGAGGTCGAGGGCATGCATTCACTCTGTCCTTGGAAGAGGCATTGGCATCGGGAGATGTTGTGGCAGGTAACATTCTCGTCGTCTCTTATCCCGCAGTAGCATTGTTTGATTCGGGAGCATCACACTCATTTATATCTGCATAATTTGCAACACGGCTAGGAATGGAGTTCGAGGCATTGCCAGGGAGGTTAAATATACTCACTGGTAATGGGCTCGTAGGAGTTAGTAGAGTTATCATAGCATGTAGCGTTGTAGTTTGCGGGCATTCCTTACCCACCCGGTTGATAGAATTTCCTGTTAGAAATTTCGACGTTATCTTAGGCATGGACTGGCTGAAAGACAGTCATGCGACAATAGATTGTCGTAGAGGGAGTGTATCTTTTGATATTCCAGGCATGAAGCAGTTCACCTTAGTCAGATCAGTAGCAACTCAACAAGAGCAGGGAGTAGTGACGGCAATGGAAGAAGTTCAAGTCCCGAAGGTAGTTGAAGAGTTTCTAGACGTATTTCCCGAAGAACTTCCAGGTCTACCACCGGTTAGAGATATTGAGTTCAGTATAGAATTAGCACCTGGAACTAAACCTATAGCAGATCGAGTTTATAGAATGGCGGATTCCGAGCAGGCCAAGGTATATCAGCACATAGAGGAACTGAAGGAGAAGAAGTTCATCCAAGCTAGTATATCACCATGGGCAACACCAGTGGTACTTGTGGGGAAGAAGGATGGGTCATCCAGATTGTGCATCGATTACAGGAAGCTTAACGCGGCAACAGTGAAGAACAAGTACCCACTATCCAGGATCGACGAGTTATTTGATCAGTTGAGCAAAGCTAGAGTTTTCTCCAAGATAGATCTTCGTTCAGGGTATCATCAAGTGAGGGTTCGGAAGGAGGACATTCCCAAGACAGCATTCAGGTCGAAGTATGGGTATTATGAATTCTTAGTAATGCCGTTTGGTTTGACCAATGCTCCAGCAATCTTTATGGATTTAATGAATCACATCTTTATGCCATACTTAGATCAGTTTGTCGTTGTATTTCTTGACGACATTCTCGTATATTCTGCCAATAAAGAGGAGCATGAAGACCACCTCAGAAAAGTGTTACAGGTTCTGAGAGAGAACCAGTTGTATGCCAAGCTCAGCAAATGTGAGTTTTGGTCGGATCATATTTTATTTTTGGGTCATATCATATCAGAAGCTGGAGTAGCAGTGGATCCCAAGAAGGTAGAAGCAGTAGAGAGTTGGCCAGTACCCAAGACTGTAGCAGATGTGCGGAGTTTCTTGGGATTGGCAGGATATTACAGAAGGTTCGTATCAGACTTTGCAAGGCTTTCAGCACCTATGACCCGCTTGACACGGAAAGATGTACCATTCGTCTGGTCGGCAGAATGCCAGGTATCATTCGAGAATCTGAAGCAGAAATTGATATCAGCGCCTATTCTTACATTCACTACACCATATTGACCAATTTCTAATGGACCTTATTTGCAGGTTCTAACGGCCTTAACCTGTTACAAAATACTAACTAGCTACACCCGTTAGTATATACCTATTGTCTGTTATAAATAATATATATTTTTCCTAAATTATTAACATCACTCCTGAAAAATTTGAGCGGGAGAAAAAATGGGGTGGCGCTCTAATTTTCCCCCAATTCCCCCTCATTTCACTATATACATACTCCATTCTCGATCGTTTCCACCATTTCTTCCCAACACACACTCTCTCTCTTAGTCACCAATTTCAGTGTATGCATACTCCATCGTCGACCTATGGCGAGTCCTACGAGACCATCAGTCGTCGACCTACGGCAAGTCCGACGTGTCGTCGACCTCTATCGTCGGATATGGTGTGGCTAACTCTTTTTCGGCGTCCACCTATGGCGGGTCGGCTGCCCAATAACCCTTATTTGAGGTGAGAAAACCCCTCTTTTTGTGGTGAGAAAAAACCCTAGTCTTCATTAAGAGTTGTTTTTCTTCTTTTCTTTGCGATGAGTTCACAGTTTTGGATTTCATTAGTTTCTTTTGTAGGTCTCAACATTGAGTTCACAAGTTATTTTGTAAAAAATTTGCTCGAGAGAAGTCAAACATCTTAAACGCAGATTCACATCTTGTGTTTGCACAAAAAAATAATTCTAATAAATGAACACACTGGTATGAACGTTACTTTCTAGATTTATACAAACTACGCATCTCGCAATTAGTATACTACATAGAAACCTCCAATTCTACTTACAAATTTGCCTATGTCGTCATCTGCCTTGAAAGTTTTGTGTAAAGAACTCAACTTTCAACATAATGAAAGCTACTAGTATGAAAATGTTGAGGGACCTTATTCAAGCTATGTCGACTCAGCTTCTTGTTTTCAAGTTATAATTTATATAGCTTCAAACTATCATATGCATCATTGCAAGTGAGACTTTCTCGACTGAGAAACCTGTACATGATGGAACAAGTGTAAGTTTGAGCTAGCATAGGAGTAGCAATTAGCCATAGATCAGATATATCTTAATTAGTGCATATTCTCTTAATTTCAAGATATGGCCTTAAATGATGCGTTCGACAAATCATGTGAGATGGTTGACTCTACCTTATTTTACTACTTTGTAATTTTATCTATCATGTTCTTGAGCTATATATTCCGTAGAATTAGCCACACACACTATTGTCTTTGCCTTTCGCGTTTATATTTATAACCCCTTTCGATACTGCAAACCTTGTTTGCCTCCATATTTTTTTTTCCATACTTCCTTTTATTGCTTGTAATGTAATGCTTTTGTTGTGTTATTTTTGGAATAATATGGTAAAGTTTTATTGCAGCAACTTCTTTCATTTCAGCAAACGTTGATGTCCCAGTTAGGTCGACAACAATCAAGCTAGTAAGCCTTCCCCAAATAATATTCTTTTAATGCATCTTACTATGACGTTAGTTCTCTTCACGATGAAGTATCAACCCATCCTTTCCCATGTATGACGCATGCCATGGTTAGTATTTGCTACTGTTTTTAAACTCATTATACAACTTCATTATTACTCTCTCATGTTTTGCAATCTAATATTTTTTTTATCATGTCAAAAAACTCAAAAACGTACGACAGGTTAGGCAAACCAGTAGTTCATTTCTTTGGTAGGGAAAGGGGAGGTACTGGGTTAGATGCCCGATAAAAGCTGGCATTATTTAAAAAAATCCAATTGTATTTTTTTAACGCTAGTACAATTTTCTTTTCACAGTTCCTTTTCTCTTTATGAAGTATCAAATTGTCCTATTCCATATATGGCAACTTATGTCTACTATTTGCTGCTATCTGTTTTCAATTTATTATACAACTTATTTCTCTGCTCCTTTATTTAGCTGAAGGTGTATTGTTCCATGCAAAAATCTTACTCAAAGGTGATTTATCTATCACATTTATATAATATTTTTTATTAATAGTTACTTTTCACTTCATAAGAAGTGTCAGGTTGTCCTCTTCCACATATGGCAAATTTGTACCTCTGATGTAAATTAGGACAAATTTGTTTATGTGCATTTATTTTTATTTTTTGGATTCATGTCTTGGTTCCTTTTGCTTTTACTTTATAGAGTTGCTTACTGTTGTGTATAATGAGCTTCCAATGGTTTGTCTTCGCTTATCTTTGTTTGCTATAAATGAGCCTTGATCCTTTTCAACAAAATGTAATCATTTGGTAGTGCCGAAGATTAACATGCTACAACGTGTCGGTAAAATTCCTTATCAAGAGAATGTAACCATTGCCATTTGCCAAATGTTTATACTATAAATTCTTAGTGTTCTATCTTAATATTTTTCTTAAATGTTGTAACTTTTTTCGAGAAGCCGGAGTGAACTTTCAAGTGATATTTACAAAACACAAATAATGAGAATGTCTACCTATATATATATGTTGTTGTTGATGCAAGGATTATGCGATAAGACGAGCTGTTGGTCTTACTGTTGTGAGGATAATGCTTAAAAAGGTATTATTCAAAGTTAAATTTCTTACTGTACAATTTTTTTTCTCAGACTAAGCACCTGAGAAGGAAGATGGTTAGATTGGCACCTATAAAAAAACTCTTTTGGTATACATTGCATCAAAAAGTTGTTAGTGATTAGTCATACAGAGGCCCTTGTCCAATTAGCATTTAGCATAAGGAACCATTAAATACAAAGAGTACTTAAACAAGCCCATTCTTTGCTATCTTTCTTTTTTGGTTCAGTTATTATTTCAAAGAAATTATTGTACCTGAAATAATGTATTCCTTTCTCGATAGTCATAGCATATAATATTTATTGTGAAGTGAAGTAATGTAATTATGCTTTAAGTGTAGAGAAAATGCTTTAATTTTTGGAGTATGTATCTGCAGATATATATAAAATGGCCGACTGTGAGGATATCCAACATCTTGGTTGCGGCAATGGACTGGAATTGTCAATGTTTGTGCTTTTCTTCTTCTCTAGGTAATAGTCATGTTGTAGTTCTATGTAAACTTAAATTTTCTATGAATATAATTGGTTTGGACTATTCTTTTTGCTCAAAGAATGACATAATTGGTTTACTCATGTGAGCATTGATGTACCTAAGCAAATGGTTACTGATGGAGGGATGGACCAGTTGTGGGCAATTTCATATACTTGACTTAAATTATGTGATGAATTTATTGGTTGGTCCCACGATAAAGTATACAAATTATTATAACAATCTAGAATTTAACTTAGTTGATAGGTCCCAGCTTGCCTTAAAGTTGTATGCTTCAAGCTTCAACATTTGTGTGGACACGAGTAACATATGACGCAATACTGATAAATGTGGCATTTGGGGGGGGGAGGGGGTCGTGTCGTGTCATGTCAGATTCACGTCTGTCGCGGCATGGGGATGGCATAGGATAAAGTTGCTATCTTTGTTATCTTAAAAGAAAGCACGACATGGGTACACACTAAGATATAATAGGACAGGGCAAAATTGGTATCCTGCCATCATTATTTAAGTTATTTTAACTGGTTTAATTGTAGAGACCATCGGGATCTTTTGTGATGCTAACTATAAAATTTCTGAAGTATTCATCTCCTTTTTGAAGGTCAATTTCAAAGTATAATATGCATGCAGACTCATAATTTGCTTGTCTGGTAATATACCATTAGATTTTTCTCTGGTAATATACCAACAAAACTATTCATCAATGTCGGGACCTGAATATGCAGGCAGACTCATAATTTGCTTGTCTAGCACTGGAATGCTCTTTGGTAATATACCAACAAAATTATGCATCAATGTTTGGACCTAGATACTTGCAGTTGACAACAATTTTGTTTTAAATTACCTCTGTTTTTGAACATGAGACAAGGAAGCCATGATTTTTTGTTTTTCTAGGTCATTTTAATATGGATTCAATCAATGAGACTTATATTAGTATTGATGGAATTTGAGGGAGTCCATGATAACAACCAATACCCATATGATCTATTTTTTTATTGATAGGAACTGTAGGTGTTTGAAGAATTTGTCGTCAATGATGCAAGAGGTTAAGATATGGATTTAGCTATCTGTGCAAATCAAAGAGGTTGGAAGTTCATATACAAGACATGTCAAGGTAATTTACTTGCCCTATAGAATGAATATAGACAAACTCTTTTAGAGGTTAAGTTCTGAATGTGCAGATATAATTAATCCACTATTAGGAGGTTGGAAGACAGAGCCATTGCTTTCTTCACCATGGGTTTAGGTTTTCTAGGCTGCTTTGGTTGGAATACAAAGATATAATAATCCCACTTGTCAATGATTCAGTGAGGTCGATTAACCCTACTTGCCCTAGTGTGTGTCTGCCCCTGCATAGATATGCAGGCAGACTCATAATTTTCTTGTCTAGCACTGGATTGGATATCATAAAATGATGGAGGCTCTGGAATTCAGAACCTTTTAGGCCAAAAATCTCATGAACTGTAAAACAAAACTGTCTATATAAAACATTACATTTTCCTGAGACATGATTAACATTACATTCACAATTGATTATGTTTTGAAAACTCATAATAGAAGACATTTAAGGACAAAGGAAAGGAAAGAAGAATGAGCCAGCATATATTGTATCTCCCACATGTTGAGAAAAAGAAAGATGACTAAACATTTATTATCTGAAAAAAAAACAAGCATCTTTGTTCAATCTAGACATGATAATTGAAAGTTCCAAATCAAAATTTACCTGGATTTGAACACATCACAGTTGATTCAAATCAAAACATCTTTGTTAAATCTAGTTTCATATCATGAATAATTAGGTTAAGGCCTTGTTCTTGATACTATTTTGTTATTTATGTATGCGTGTACATGGTTATGACACGTGATGTGGACAAGGAGGCACAATCACGGACTTCTTTCGAAACAACTATAGATTTTGTTTATGTTTCATGGCATCTTACATAAATCTATCTTGTGGTTTAATATATTACATTATTAGCATGACATTCAATAAAAAAAATGAAATAACAATAGACACTAATCGGCGAGTCATTTTGGAAGGATGCTTTGAGAACTATTTCTGCACATAGAATTGGTTATGCAAAGATTGTGGAAAATGTCATTTTGTTAAGTTCTGGCATGATATTTGGATATGTAAGACTAATCTTCATACTTCCTTTCCTAATTTATACATGATAGCTATAAATCAAGATGATATGGCTTTTAGTCATATTATAAAAACTTAAATTGATACATAAGTATGAAGAATCCAGTTCTGAATAATGTTATATACAATTGCAACCCCCAATTTGTTATGGAACATAGTTGCTCACTCATTTCACTTCTTTTGCCTATTTCAGTTTATGGATTGAGGGGAGAATATTAAACTTCTTGTTGATCCTGGCTATTTCTGATCCCAGGTGACTATTGTCGACTTTCACTAATTTTAATCAGATATACAATTTCTAAACATGTTATTATGCCTTATGTTTTGTAGGCTTAAAATTTTATCCATCAAAACATATCATAAGGTCTTGATGTTGCTGTGACATAAAAAATTGCTTTACGGAGGAAGATAACTAGACATGGAGATTACTTTCAAAACAAAAGCTACTTCTGGATCGATAGGGAGAGGTAGCACTCTGCATCAATCATCTGTTGTAGAGACAGGCTGTATTGCATATGCAGTTGATACTACTATCATCACTTTGAACATTATATGTTTTCTTCTTTTTGTTTTCCCTGTTCATGAAGGAAAGAGTGTAGGTGGTTTGGCAACAAGATGTCGTAATCAACATGATGCTTTTCGCAGGCAATTCTGCTTTATCAACTCCATGAGTACAAGCATGCATTATCCATTCTAAAACCCTGTAACGGAACATAGATCCAATTTATGAGGTATCACACATGATAACCTTTCTTTTTATTAAGGCTCTTTTTCATTTTCTCCTTATATTTATCTGTTCATGTACAGCCAGCTGCCCTTCATGTTTGCCTTCTCATACTGGATATTGCTCTGGCTTCCAATGATGTATCAAAAGCAGCAGTAAGCTCTATCTTCGATTTCTTATGTGTCATTTTCTTGCTGGAATAAATATGTTGCCCTTTATAATCTTCCATTGACCGTCGATTCTGTAACCTTTTGATTTATTTTTGATAGCTCAATAATTGATGTTTACACAAACGGTTGAATTTTGTAAATAACATAACCTGGCAAGCGCCAATGTAGTGACATATGTCCAACATGCTGATGGCAGTGGTTACGATAGAAAACTCATAGATACCTATTATATGCAGAATGTATCATGTTCATGTAAATTTGGTGGCTTTTTGTATGTATACGTCAATGTGTATCATACTCATGTACATACAACTAGAATCTGGAACTAGGATCAAACATGTTTGAGGTTTATAGTTTAACTTTATATCTGGGGTGACACCTTTTTTGCAGCTTTGCAGCCTTTAGAAGCCTTTGAGGCAATTTTGTAAGTTCTTTCTCTTCCTTTAACTACACTAGACTGTTTTCCCCCTCCTAGATACAAAGAGCCATATATTAATGCTTAGGCCAATCTTTATCTAAAAATCATGGCTTTCACACTTCTGTAACTTGCTACATTAAACTTCCAAATTTTGAAACTTGGTACTTGAAGTTTCAAGCTTGTAAGTTAATGTCATGAAATATTTGTTTATGCAGTTGTCTTGCAACTGAATACCATTAAGTCTCACTTATCCTGCTTTCCATTTTACATGTGACATTTCAACTTTGTAGACCAGCAAGCCTAGCTTGTGGTGAGTTCTGTTTTTACATTGATGCCTTTGAGTATTTTCCTTTAAATAGGAATTTTTGTCACGAGATGTCTTAATGACTAAGTATGGTTTTTGAACTTACATGCATAATTGGGCTGTAGGCTTAAGCAATGACTTTCGAGTTAGAAAGTGGTTCAAGCATGTTTCTGCAGTCAGTTATCTCAGTATCTTATCTGTATGATTATGTTGAATAAAGAGATCTAGGATTATGTGACTATTTTGAATTGTGTTATTATGTGGGGTTACATTATTTCCATTTGTACTTAGACTGTTATATGTTTTAAAGCGTTCCATGCTCTATGCTATGTTTATTGTGGTCTTCAATCCTCATAGACAAGGTATTAGTTTTTTGCTTACATGTCTAGATATATCTGTGGTAATGAATAGTAGCTGCCATGTACTTGGGAAGATAAAATAGACCTTTGTTGATTGTGGTCTTCAATTCTTTTTTTTATTTCCATTTTTAAATATACTAACGGTCCCAACCCGTTAGTATTCAAATGTAACATACATTTTATGCATGTTAGAAAAATAATTACTAACGGCTATATCCGTTAGAAGAATTATAATACTAACGGACAACACCCGTTAGGAAGACAATTAGTAATATTATCCACGCCTATATACTCACGGAATTTACCCGTTAGAATTATTTTTTGTAACATGTTTAGACCGTTACAATACAGGTGTTTTGGTGTAGTGATTGCCAGTTGGACCCGGAGGTTTTACCGTTTATTGTGATGCGTCAGGTAAAGGACTTGGATGTGTCCTCATGCAGCATGGGAAGGTGATAGCGTATGCATCTAGGCAGCTTCGAGACCACGAGAAGAATTATCCGACTCATGACTTGGAGTTGGCGACAGTAGTATTTGCTTTGAAGCTATGGAGGCATTACTTATATGGTGACCGAGTAGACATGTACACAGACCATAAAAGTCTAAAGTACATCTTTATCCAGAAGGAACTGAACATGAGGCAGAGAAGATGGTTGGAGTTGATCAAGGACTATGACGTGGAGCTTCAGTATCATCCAGGCAAGGCTAATGTGGTAGCAGATGCTCTCAGCAGGAGAGGCGGCGTATTTATGTTGACAACCCAGAGGCATATTTTAGAAGACCTTCAGGAGATGGGCATCGAGGTTATACTTCCTAGTGATGTAGGAGTTCTGGCGAGTCTACAAGTTCAATCCAACTTGGTAGATAGGATCAAGGCAGCTCAGGCACAAGACCCAAGGATTCAGAAGCTTAGAGCAGAATGTGAGTCAGGACTCAGGAAGGAGATGAGAATTCATGAAGATGGTACACTTAGGTTTGGGTCACGCCTATGTGTGCCTAGTGGAGATATCAGACAGGAGGTTATGGCAGAAGCTCACAGTTTTCAGTATTCTACACACCCTGGAGGGACCAAGATGTACCAAGATATCAAGCAACACTTCTGGTGGAACGGGATGAAGATGGAGATAGCTAGATTTGTTTCCCGTTGCTTGGTATGTCAGCAAGTGAAGGCAGAGCAGCAGAGGCCAGCTGGATTATTGCAACCGCTTCCTATCCCGGAATGGAAGTGGGAATATATCATAATGGACTTTGTGACCGGTTTACCGAGATCACCAAGTGGTAAGGATGCTATTTGGGTGATAGTAGATCGGCTTACTAAGGTGGCACACTTTCTTCCTTTCAGAGTAGGGCAATCAACAGAAAAGTTGGCAGAGTTGTATATGCAGCAGATAGTCAGATAGCATGGGGTCCCAGTCAGTATTGTGTCAGACAGAGATACCCGTTTTACATCACATTTTTGGAAGTGCTTACATCATAGCTTGGGTACCAAGTTAAGATTTAGCACGGCTTACCATCCACAGACGGACGGGCAATCAGAGAGAACAATTCAGACTTTAGAAGACATGTTGCGAGCTTGCACCCTAGATTTTGGAGGATCTTGGGAGAGCCACCTACACTTGGTCGAGTTCTCATACAACAACAGTTATCAAGCTAGTATCCAGATGGCGCCATTTGAAGCACTATATGGTAAGAAGTGTAGGTCGCCACTAGCGTGGGACGATATTGGGAAGAGAAAGATGTTAGGCCCGGAGATGATTGTTCAGACCGTTGACGTGGTTAAAGGAATTAGAGAGCGACTTCGAGTTGCGCAGGATTGGCATCGTCATTGGACAGACCAGCATCGTAGGCCGCTAGAATTTTCTGTTGGAGACCACGTATTCTTGCGGATCTCACCTACCCGTGGGGTCATTAGATTTGGCATTCGCGGGAAATTGAGTCCGCGGTACGTGGGCCCATTTATTAATCTTGATAGGATAGGCGATGTTGCTTATCGTTTATCCCTTCCACCTTCGTTACGAGAGGTGCATGACGTGTTTCATGTATCTCAGTTGCGAAGGTATGTATCGGACCCAAGCCATGTCCTTGATCATTCTAAGCTGGTTGTTGGTACCAACCTGTCTTACGAGGAACAGCCTGTGTCCATTTTGGACCGAAGAGAGAAGATACTCAAGAACCGACAATTAGCCTTGTCCGGGTTGTTTGGGGTCATCACTCTTTAGGGGAGTCAACGTGGGAACGTGAGGATGATATCCGATCACGGTATCCGCACCTGTTTGACTCACAAGGTATATCTCTCTCTATATACCTTGATTGTCTTAACTCCTCATGCTTGCCACCTTATGAGTAGAATTCCTTAATGTTGTAGATTGTTAGATGTAGATACATTACTTGTTATTATCATTGTAGAATGATTGCTTACTCAATTGTTTATACTTAGATTAGTTTAGCTTCGATGTTTGTATCATGCTTGGATTTGAAATTTCGAGGACGGAATTTTTCTAAGGAGGGTAGAGATGTCACTTCCCGTTCCCGAAATACGTATTCTAAATACATGTACTGCTGGAACGTATTTATTCAATATTTATCATGTATTATTCTGTATTTAAATTCCTTTAATTTCATGTTAATTAATTTCCTGTAATTTTATTTCTGTACTTTACTTTCTGCTTTTATACTCTGCTTTAGCTTTGCTATGGGTTCGGCTCAGATTGGTTTAATTATGTTGGTTCATCATGAACCGAAATAAACCCCCACCTACCCCCACCCTATTTAAAACCCCAAACCCTTTCTCTCTCTTCATTACTTCTTCTCATTTTTCTTCTTCTTCCTCATAACTCTCCCACCAACCTAGAAAAGATAGGCAAGTGCCAACTTGCTTCATGATGGATCCCCATTATTATTGTTCCATCATCTTTCTTATTTGATTCTAAGTCTCTTTAGTACTTAGCATTTCCAATTTCTATGGTTTATTTGTTGTAGATCTAAGTTTGATACATTTTTCAGATTTCTTAGGTTTTGATCTAGTAAACTTTGTTATCTTCAAGTTTTAATGGTTCCATGTTGTAGAGAATTTCGTTCTACCCAATTTTGACCTATGAAAGTCCATATTTGGGCTTGGGATGAAGGATTTATGGAGCTTGGAAGCAATGGCTTCCATGGTTCTCTTCCATGGTTCTGTTCTCAGAAATTTGGAGAAGAAGAACAGTCCCAGCCGCATGAATCAATCATTTCCCACAGGCGCATGAGATTACTTATTTTCCAACCTTTTCCACAGCGCATGATATTTATTTCCCACAGCCGCATTTCTCAGGCGCATGAGCTTATTTATTTTCCAATCATTTTCCACAGCGCATGATATTTATTTCCCACAGTCGCATTCCTCAGGCGCATGAGCTTATTTATTTCCCAATCATTTTCCACAGCGCATGAGATTATTTATTTTTCGATCATTTCCCTCAGGCGCATGATATTATTTATTTCCTAATCCTTTCCACAGCGCATGAGATTATTTATTTCCCGATCATTTCCCTCAGGCGCATGATATTATTTATTTCCCAATCCTTTCCACAGCGCATGAGATTATTTATTTCCCAATCATTTCCCACAGCGCATGAGATTATTTATTTCCCAATCATTCCTCAGCGCATGAGATTGCTTATTTCTCAACCTTTCCCACAGCGCATGAGATTTATTTTCCACAGCAGCATAAATCTTTCTTCCTCAGGCGCACGATATTATTTATTTCCCAATCGTTTTCCACAGCGCATGATATTATTTATTTTCCAATCATTTTCCACAGCGCATGATATTATTTATTTTCCAATCATTTTCTACAGCGCATGATATTATTTATTTCCCAATCATTTCCCACAGCGCATGAGATTTATTTTCCACAGCCACATGAATCTTTATTCCTCAGGCGCATGAGATTATTTATTTCCCAATCATTATTTTCCAATCATTATTTATTTCCCAATTTTTATTTCTCGAATTTGGTATTAATTAACATTGATTGTTATCTTGATTAATTATTGATCATGCGTTCCTAGATGGAACTAAGAGACTGGCTAGTCGTCTTATTGAATTAAATGGAATAAGACCCGTTCATATTAACTATGAACTATTACAATCGATTGGTCTATCCCGAATATTGACATATAGATACATGCAGGCTACAATTATTTATTTATTTTACGAAAGCAGCATGTGTACTCTATGGTCAAGGCATGATTATTCCGTGGTTAGTTTTAATTGTTACATAACGCTATGTAAGACCTACAACCTAAACGCACGGGTATCGTTGTAGAGTTGGACATATCGTACTTTGTACGGAAGTACTCATTCTGAATGACCATGATCCACGTCATGGGATTTCACTTAACATAGAGGCTACTAAGTTAAATAAAAATAATGATTGCATGGAGGGAATGGATCTCCGAGTTCTTACATGGCAGCCCTCTTTGGGACTATTAGCGCCCAACAGGCCGGCTGGTTCCCACAGATACTGCAATTCTAGCACACGGACAGGGAGCGGTATCTGCTTATATTATTGTATATTGTATATTGATGACGGGCGTTCCGCTGGGACTCGTCTAATTCATGATTGGCGCAATGGATTGATTGGATCGACTAGCCTTGCTTGTCCATAGTAAGAACTGAGAAATCCTTATTGTATAATTCCAGGATAACTTGGGACTCACAGTAGTAAGTCATAGGAGTTGGATGGCCGTTTAAGTTGATTTGTTTGTGTACTGTCACGCCCCAGAACCAGAATACTGGAGAGCGGGGGCAGACATAGCCAGCTACGTATATTGAAATGGAAGACCACCTCGATATACGGTCACGGCTGTCTAGAAACATGAGGGTTTACTACAAGCCAACAGTCTCTTATGGTCATGAATAAGCCTAATGTCTCAATCACAAGCAAGTAAGTAAGGTCGCAAGATGTATGATCATTAAATATACAATAATAAGGCGTCCCAAATATCACATATTTAGCTGATCATGAAGCTAGTCATTACAAAATGTTAGGACTAGCAAGAGTTAAGTCATACATGATCAACCCTAGGATTTGTTAATCATGTTTACAGCCCGTAGGCAGACAGTAAGTAAAGTGCATCGAGCTAACAGGTGCTCGTCGGCTAAACGCCTCAAAAGAATAGTTTTACAATAGAGTGAGCGATACAAAATAGAAAACCCACTCGTAGCCCGGGTTCCTTCTAGTCGCCACCATTGGGCTGGAAGCTTGGTAGATCCTCGGGAGCTGCTCCGAAATCTGGCCACACAAAACCAGCTGGGTCAACCCCAGAAAGAGCAAATGCCACAAGGGGGCCACGAAATAAGAACAAAAGCCAGCAATTAGCACAAGAGAATTTAATATTAAAACTAGAATTTACGAAAACATGTCAGGGTGATATACGACGAGATAACCATGGAAATATTCCGATAGCCAGGTTACAACCCGTAAACCAAACAAGGACCGGGGTTGTAACCCTTCATCTGAACAGAACTTGGTTTTCCACCATTTATCGGCAAGATAATAATTTCAGAATTCAAGACAGGAAGCAATCTTGTACTAAATCAAGACATGGCTAGACTGGTTATACCTCATTCAATCAATCACGGCCAAGCAGATACTACGGCTTACTACTTTAACTAACTAGGGTTATCACAGGCCTAATTACTAACAAGATGCAGTGAGATTGTTCCACAGCCACAAGCCCTGCAGACCATCCAGGTTACCCAGGTCGAAAATTAGGGGTTGAATTCAGGTGGGTACATCGTCCAGGAAACGCATGTACCCTTAGGTGACTTAGAAGGTGCAACACATGACAGTGTGCTGGAAATGCGCCCTACTCGTCGGCAGGCTACAGATCCCAAGAGCGCCCAGGTAACGGGATTGCCTGTAGCTGTGTCATCTCTTCATGACTACTGAGTTATTCTAGTTATTAACCTTAATCCATTTTTAGTAGGTACTCCTGACCGTGGTACTCAGGAGTCCCATCCTAGACATGATGCAAGACAGGACAAGTGGATTTAACAAGCAAGCAAGAAAGAACTACCTACGGTGTCAAGGCAAGTCAAGTTAAGTTAGCCTTCGCAACAACGTTAAGATAAATCATATCAGGGTACTTGTAAGGAGTACGCCACGATGGGCCACTATCATGTCAGGTTGGTCATGTCAGGAGTGCACCACTACGGGTCACTGTCGTGTTATGCTAATTCCTTGTCATACCATGCCATGTATAATAATCATTCCAAACATATTAAGTAAAATTAAGTTCATGACAAAAGGCGTAAGGATATAAATGAGCGTAAAATATCTAATAAAATATCAATATACAGGACTATAGAAGAGCCAAGCTTAAAGAAATAAGACCAAAACTCCAAGAGCCAATGGGTTAAGCAAGGGGTCAGGGTGCAGCGTACGCTCAAAGTCACGCACGCATGAGAGCTGCGTACGCTCAAAAGTCACGCACGCATGAGTGCTGCGTACGCTCAAAAGTCACGCACGCAGGAGCTGCGTACGCTCAAAAGTCACGCACGCATGAGGGCTGCGTACGTTCAAAAGTCACGCACGCAGGAGCTGCGTACGAACAAAAGTCACGCACGCATGAGCTACGTACGAACAAAAGTCACGCATGCATGAGCTGCATACGAACAAAAGTCACGCACGCATGAGCTGCGTACGTGAAAAGTCACGCACGCCAGAGAGCGGCATACGTGAAAAGTCACGCACGCCAGAGAGCGGCATACGTGAAAAGTCACGCACGCCAGAGAGCTGCGTACGTGCAAAAGCACGCAAGCAGAGAGCTGCGTACGCGTAAAAACACGCACGCAGGGTCTGGGTCTTCTTCTTCATGGCTGAGAAGAAGCTCCAATGGCTCCAAAACTTCAAGGCATCACAACTTGGTCATCCGAACTCCAAATCCAGATTTCAAAAGTTCTAACCAGGGTGGAATTGAACTCTCTTCCACATGGAAACATCAAAACCCATAAAAATCCAACTTAAGTAGATCAAAACCATACAAAATCGAAAATAGAGAAAACCTAGATCTAGAGCAATGGAGACTCCAAATCACAAAATGCCAAGTTCTAATGTTGATCACCATGTCCTAATCTAGCAAATGGACAAATAAAAAGGGTTCTCATGTGGTGGCAAGGTGCACTTGCCTATGGGTGGGTGTGTGGAGAGGAAGGAGAAGAGAGTTGTGTTGAGGAAGGAGAAGAAGAAATAAATGGTGGTTTATGAGGAGAGAGAAAAAGTTGGTAGAGTTTTAAAGAGGGTGGGATGTGGTGTGTTGAGGGTGGAGTATAGGCTAAGGTGTTCCAATACACTAAACCAAACCAAACCAACCCAAACCAATTAAAACCGAACCACGTCAAAAACCCAAGAATACGAGAAATACCAAAATTCCACAAGTTGAGAAAAAATAAAAATACATGCCAAAATCCAGATACGAGTATAAATACGAAATACGGAAAAATACGGAAAATGAGGGTGACAACTCTACCCACCTTAAAAGAATTTCGTCCTCGTAATTTAATCAAGGAGCTATAGATTGTCACGACAAGCTACATTAAGCACAAGCAAGTTATACTAAGCAGTTCAATCATACAATCATGCAATACAAGCAAGAAAGGGAAAATATAAGGCATAAGAAGGACATTATACCTCACGAGTCAAACAGGTAGGGATATTGCGATCGGATGTCGTCCTCACGCTCCCACGTTGACTCACCTAGAGAATGATGACCCCAAGCAACACGGACTAATTTAATAGTCTTGTTCTTGAGTATCTTCTCCCTCCGGTCCAATATAGACACGGGCCTCTCCTCATACGAAAGGTTGGTACCAACAACTAATTCCGAATGGTCTAGGATGTGGCTCAGGTCCAGAATATACCGACGTAATTGGGACACATGGAATACATCATGCACCTCACTTAGCGATGGCGGAAGAGCGAGACGATAGGATACATCTCCTACTCGCTCTAGAATATCGAACGGCCCTATATACCTAGGACTAAGCTTTCCCCGCACGCCAAAGCGAATGACGCCGCGGTTAGGCGAGATCCTAAGGAATACATGGTCGCCGACAACAAATTCTAAAGGACGCGGATGAGCATCGGCCTAATGGCACTGGCGGTCCTGGGCAACTCGGAGGTGATCTCTGACCTTCCTGACCACTTCAACCGTCTGGGAAATCAATTCGGGTCCGAGCATCTGCCTCTTTCCGACATCGTCCCATGCTAGCAAGGATCTTCACTTCCTGCCATAAAGAGCCTCGAAGGGTGCCATATGGATACTGGCCTGATAACTGTTGTTGTACGAGAATTCCACTAGGTGCAGATGATTCTCCTATGAACCACCGAAGTCAAGGGTACAAGATCTCAGCATGTCTTCAAGAGTCTGGATTGTGCGCTCTGATTGACCATCCGTCTGCGGGTGATAAGCTGAGCTGAATTGAAGGCGAGTCCCCAAACTCTTCTGCAAGCTGCGCCAAAAGTGTGATGTGAATCTTGAATCCCTGTCCGAGGTGATGCTGACTGGCACCCCGTGAAGCCTGACGATCTGCCTGAGATACATCTCTTCTAACTGCGCCGTCGACTGTCCAACTCTGAATGGGAGAAAGTGTGCCACCTTGGTAAGCCTGTCCACAATTACCCAAATAGCATCTCTGTCGGCCGGAGATCTGGGCAATCCGGTCACGAAATCCATGGTTATATGTTTCCATTTCCATTCTGGGATCGGAAGGGTTGAAGAAGTCCAGCGGGCCTCTGATGTTCAGCTTTAACCTGTTGGCAAACCAAACACCGAGAGACAAATCGGGCTATCTCCCTCTTCATGCCATTCCACCAGAAATGCTGACGAATATCACGGTACATCTTCGTACCACCCGGATGAATATAATATTATGAACTGTGGGCTTCTGCCATGACTTCCTGTCTGATATCTCCACTGGGTACAAAAGACGAGTGCCGTACCGAAGTGTACCGTCATCATGGATACATAACTCTGGCCTTCTTCCTGCTTCACACTCTGCTCTGAGTCGCTGGATCTTAGAATCTGTTGACTGCGCTACCCGGATTCTCTCAACTATGCTGGACTGAACCTGTAGGCTGGCCATCAATGCCACGCTGGTTGGAAGAACCACTTCAATTCCCATCTTCTGAAGATCTGCTAATAGTTCTGGTTGCGCCGTCAGGAAATAAACTCCGGCTCTCCTGCTCAATACATCTGCTACAACGTTGGCCTTCCCGGGATGATACTGCAAATCCACATCATAGTCCACTAGTAGCTCGAGCCATCTTCTCTGCCGCATATTAAGGTCCTTCTGGATGAAAACATACTTCAGGCTCTTATGATCCGTAAATATCTTCACTCTATCTCCGTACAAATAGTGTCTCCACAACTTCAAAGCAAACACCACCGCCGCCAATTCCAAGTCGTGGGTCGGGTAATTCTTCTCATGATCACGTAGTTGACGTGACGCATAAGATATTACCTTCCCATGCTGTATCAAGACACACCCCAATCCTCTGCCTGAAGCGTCGCAATAAACTGTGAATCCTCCGGTCCCATCTGAAAGGGTGAGAATGGGAGCCGTTATCAAACCTCGCTTCAACTTCTCAAATGATTCTTGACACTCTGCTGTCCAAACAAATGGCACATCCTTGCGGGTCAACTGGGTCATCGGCGCTGAAATCCTTGCGAAATCTTAAACGAACCGCCGGTTGTAGCCGGCCAATCCAAGGAAGCTGCAAACCTCTGCCACTGAGCTGGGTACCGGCCATGACTCGATAGCCACAATCTTCTGGGGATCCACTTCCACTCCTCCTCGGGTAATGATGTGACCCAAGTATGAAATACGATCGAGCCAGAACTCGCATTTACGGAACTTGGCGTACAACTGATGCTCCCTAAGCGTCTGGAGGACGACTCTGAGATGCTGCTCATGCTATGCTTTACTCTTGCTGTAGACTAGGATGTCATCTAGGAACACAATCACAAATTGATCCAAGTAAGGCATAAAAATACGATTCATGAGGTCCATGAATACGGCCGACGCATTGGTCGCTCCAAAGGGCATAACAAGGAACTCCCAATGTCTATACCTCGATCTGAATGCTGTCTTCGGGATGTCCTGCTCTCTGACTCTGATCTGGTGGTATCCTGACCGCAAGTCAATCTTCGAAAACACTGAAGCCCCTCTGAGCTGATCAAACAAGTCATCTATCCTCGGAAGAGGGTATCTGTTCTTGATTGTCACCGAATTCAAGGTACGATAATCAACACATAGCCTGGACGTACCATCTTTCTTTTTTACAAGAAGCATCTGGGCTCCCTAAGGCGATCCACTTGCACGGATGAATTCCTTGGTCCTCAGTTCTTCAATCATCTTGTATAAAATTTCCAACTCTGAAGGTGCCATCCTGTAGACTCGCTCTGATACTGGTGCTGTCCCGGGAATCAAGTCTATAGTGAACTCAATCTTCCGCTCCGGCGGCATCCCTGAAAGCTCCTCTGGAAAGACATCTAGAAACTCTTCAACTATCCGGGGTAACTGCACTGCTGCTACTGCCATCCGCAATGTTGGGGAAGATGGCTCCACTGCGCCTCTGGAAAATGAAAACTCTGGCTCGCCAGGAATACTAAAGACAACTCTGCCAATATGGCAGTCTATCCTAGCATACTGGTTTCTCAACCAATCCATGCCTAGGACTACATCATAGTCTGCCATAGAAAACTCTATGAATCTAGCGGGGAACTCCCTACCGCTAACTACGATCCGACACGAGGAAAACACTCGATCTACTCCCACAAGGCCATTACCAGTAAGTATATTGAGCCTCACTGATAATGACTCGGACTCTAATCCTATCCGTGTCGCGAATCGTGCAGACATAAATGAATGCGATACACCAGAATCAAATAATACAGACGCTGGGGAGGAGTTGACGAGAATAGTACCTGCCACAACCTCACATGGTGCAACTTCTTCTTCCATAGCCATCATCATGGCCTGACCTTGTCCTCTGGCTGCTGGAAACCTCTCTGCCTATTCTGGGTCTGAGCTTGGGCTTGTGCATACTGCTGGGGGTGCTGTTGCTGGAATGCCTGAGACTGAGGCGGCAAGGGCCTCGAAGACTGGTACTGCGGCTGCTGAACTGGTACTGGGGCCAGTCCTCTCACCGAAGAGCCAGAAGGGTTAGATGCTGATGAACCACCCCTATTCGGGCAAGCCCTTATCCTATGATCTGCTGCTCCACAAGCCAGGCACAATCCCTACGCCCTGCGATAATCCACCACTACATGGCCTGGCTTCCCGTAATGAGAACATCCCATCGCGGAAGTCTGCTTTTGCTTCTGCTGCTGCGGGTACGTCGGGGTCGAATGCTGAACCGACGTTACTGAGGCCGCCCGCCTCGGAGTTCCAATAGTCAATCCCCTAGCTGCCGGGTTTGGAGCTGATGATTGGTGCATCTGACTGTGGGACCGCTTCCTACCTCCGGTCCTATCCACGATCCTCTGGGAGGTGTACTCATGCCTCCTAGCTGCTCTCAAGACTGCATCGAATGTCTGGTGCTCGAACTGCTCAACCGCCAACAAGATCTCCAAATGCAGTCCCTGCTAGAACCGCTGGGCCCTATCAAACTCGGTCGCCACCAAGGTGGGGGCAAACCTACTGAGTCTAGAAAACTCCGATGCATAACTGTCGACTATTCTGCCTCCTTGCTTCAAGTTGGTAAATCTGGTCTGCAGGTCGTACCGAGCCACAGCATCGAAATACTTCGTCTGAAATCTCTCTCTAAACACTGCCCAAGCAATGGGTGCCACTAATCCCATGGCTTGCGCTGCCCACCAACTGCGAGCCAAGTCCAACAACTGCAGGCGTACTACCGCCACCTTCTCATTCTCGGGTGTCCTAGCTTCTTCCAGAATCACCTCGGTATCCTGAAGCCATGCATCCGCGGCAATCGCATCCTCGCTGCCGTCGAAGAAAGGAGGGTTCAATCGCTTGAAGCTATTGGCCGCCTGGTTCCCTGGATGTCCGCCTCGGGTCAAAGCATCTTGAACTGTCTGGTGCAGGGCGTCGCTTCGACGATCCTGGGAAGCTATCAAGGTTCTGATGAGACCTACCAAGGTGCCATCATCTGGCTCTGCGGGCTGGACGGGCCGAACTGGTGACTCTCCTCCAGTAGGTATCACTCTGCAGGCTACCCCGGAATGCTGGGCTTGATCTCCGGGTTGCTGCTGGTCCACGGGAGGTGCTCCTCCTTGCTGATCGACAGGGTCAGGTACAGTGCCGCTGAGGAAGACGACACAGGAAAACAATAAGGAAGGGCCAGGACAGATCAACGATACAAGCATGTAATTAGGGCAAGAATTTCAGGGATTTAAAAATACGGGCGGAGATCAAGGGCGAATACTGATTGAGACATCTATTCGGTAAACCCTCACATTTCTTGATTGACAAGACCTGCATGGGCCACCACTTAAACCATGTCATGCCCCAGAACCAGAATACTGGAGAGCGGGGGCAGACATAGCCAGCTACATATATTGAAATGGAAGACCACCTCGATATACGGTCACGGCTGTCTAGAAACATGAGGGTTTACTACAAGCCAACAGTCTCTTATGGTCATGAACAAGCCTAATGTCTCAATCACAAGCAAATAAGTAAGGTCGCAAGATGTATGATCATTAAATATACAATAATAAGGCGTCCCAAATATCACATATTCAGCTGATCATGAAGCTAGTCATTACAAAATGTTAGGACTAGCAAGAGTTAAGTCATACATGATCAACCCTAGGATTTGTTAATCATGTTTACAGCCCGTAGGCAGACAGTAAGTAAAGTGCATCGAGCTAACAAGTGCTCGTCGGCTAAACGCCTCAAAAGAATAGTTTTACAATAGAGTGAGCGAAACAAAATAGAAAACCCACTCGTAGCCCGGGTTCCTTCTAGTCGCCACCATTGTGCTGGAAGCTTGGTAGATCCTCGGAGCTGCTCCGAAATCTGGCCACACAAAACCAGCTGGGTCAACCCCAGAAAGAGCAAGTGCACAAGGGGGCCACGAAATAAGAACAAAAGCCAGCAATTAGCACAAGAGAATTTAATATTAAAACTAGAATTTACGAAAACATGTCAGGGTGATATACGACCAGATAACCATGGAACTATTCCGATAGCCAGGTTACAACCCGTAAACCAAACAAGGACCGGGGTTGTAATCCTTCATCTGAACAGAACTTGGTTTCCCACCATTTATCGGCAAGATAATAATGTAAAAATTCAAGACAGGAAACAATCTTGTACTAAATCAAGACATGGCTAAACTGGTTATACCTCATTCAATTAATCACGGCCAAGCAGATACTACGGCTTACTACTTTAACTAACTAGGGTTATCACAGGCCTAATTACTAACAAGATGCAGTAAGATTGTTCCACAGCCACAAGCCCTACAGACCATCTAGGTTACCCAGGTCGAAAATTAGAGGTTGAATTCAGGTGGGTACATCATCCAGGAAACGCATGTACCCTTAGGTGACTTAGAAGGTGCAACACATGACAGTGTGCTAGAAATGCGCCCTACTCGTCGGCAGGCTACAGATCCCAAGAGCGCCCAGGTAACGGGATTGCCTGTAGCTGTGTCATCTCTTCATGACTACTGAGTTATTCTAGTTATTAACCTTAATCCATTTTTAGTAGGTACTCCTGACCGTGGTACTCAAGAGTCCCATCCTAGACATGATGCAAGACAGGACAAGTGGATTTAACAAGCAAGCAAGAAAGAACTACCCACGGTGTCAAGGCAAGTCAAGTTAAGTTAGCCGTCACAACAGTGTTAAGATAAATCATGTCAGGGTACTTGTTAGGAGTGCGTCACGACGGGCCACTATCATGTCAGGTTGGTCATGTCAGGAGTGCACCACTACGGGTCACTGTCGTGTTATGCTAATTCCTTGTCATACCATGCCATGTACAATAGTCATTCCAAACATATTAAGTAAAATCAAGTTTATGACAAAAGGCATAAGGATATAAAATGGGCATAAAATATCTAATAAAATATCAATATACAGGGCTATAGAAGAGCCAAGCTTAAAGAAATAAGACCAAAACTCCAAGAGCCAATGGGTTAAGCAAGGGGTCAGGGTGCAGCGTACGCTCAAAGTCACGCACGCATGAGAGCTGCATACTTTCAAAAGTCACGCACGCATGAGAGCTGCGTACGCTCAAAAGTCACGCACGCAGGAGCTGTGTACGCTCAAAAGTCACGCACGCAGGAGCTGTGTACGCTCAAAAGTCACGCACGCATGAGGGCTGCGTACGTTCAAAAGTCACGCACGCAGGAGCTGCGTACGAACAAAAGTCACGCACGCATGAGCTGCGTACGAACAAAAGTCACGCACGCATGAGCTGCGTATGTGAAAAGTCACGCACGCCAGAGAGCGACATACGTAAAAAGTCACGCACGCCAGAGAGCTTCGTACATGCAAAAGCACGCAAGCAGAGAGCTGCGTACGCGTAAAAACACGCACGCAGGGTCTGGGTCTTCTTCTCCATGGCCGAGAAGAAGCTCCAATGGCTCCAAAACTTTAAGGTATCACAACTTGGTCATCCGAACTCCAAATCCAGATTTCCAAAGTTCTAACCAGGGTGGAATTGAACTCTCTTCCACATGGAAACATCAAAACCCATAAAAATCCAACTTAAGTAGATTAAAACCATACAAAACCAAAAATAGGGAAAATCTAGATCTAGAGCAATGGAGACTCCAAATCATAAAAATGCCAAGTTCTAATGTTGATCACCATATCCTAATCTAGCAATTGGACAAATAAAAGAGGGTTCTCATGTGGTAGAAAGGTGCACTTGCCTATGGGTGGGTGTGTGGAGAGGAAGGAGAAGAGAGTTGTGTTGAGGAAGGAGAAGAAGAAATAAATGGTGGTTTATGAGGAGAGAGAAAAAGTTGGTGGAGTTTTAAAGAGGGTGGGATGTGGTGTGTTGAGGGTGGAGTATAGGCTAAGGTGTTCCAATACACTAAACCAAACCAAACCAACCCAAACCAATTAAAACCGAGCCATGTCAAAAACCCAAGAATATGAAAAATACTAAAATTCTACAAGTTGAGAAAAAATAAAAATACATGCCAAAATCCAGATACGAGTATAAATACGAAATATGGGAAAATACGGAAAATGAGGGTGACATGTACCTACTCTGTTAACTAACTAAGATGATCAGAGTGTCGAGACATGACGGGCCAACCTCTGTCCTTGTTTGGTTGGGAGGTTGGATCGAAGTGTCGTAACATTATGTGAATCCTAGTAGCAAGCAGAGATCTATATATCCTATTCTCTTATTACTGGTTTTAACTCCTCATATCGTGCTTCCTTGCGGTACTTGCTATGAGAGGTCTAACCTCTCTGATTTTGCATGGCCAGATTTAGAGCCGGTTCCCGAGGACTCAGCTTACTTCTACCTCCAAGATGGTCAATACTAGAGGAATGATCGTCGGAGGACTCGAGTGGGTTCCTTACTTCCTCGCTCGTTTTGTTACTTACTTTATATTTTGCCGTTTGGCACCGACATGTTAGTCGGATTGTCTTGTACTTACTTTTACATAATTGTAATTAAGTCAGACTGTAGCTGATAACAATTGTGTATATGTTGCTATATCATCTGACTATGTTTTGTAAAGCCAGATCTCAAGAACATTTTGACTAAGCGTTTGGGACGCCTTATTGCTTTATCTTAAATGTTCTCTGTTATTGCTTCTTGTTTGAATGATTGAGACAATAGATGTGAAGTGACCATAGCGAGACTTTCATGTAGTATGCACCCCCTTATCTTTTAGACAACATTGATCGTATTATACGGTATTTATCTACCCGTAATACGTAGCTGGCTGAGTCATTCCTCCGCTCTCCAGTATTCTGGTTCTGGGGCATGACAAAGTTGGTTCGAAGTGTCGTGATGTTATGAGAATCTCAGTAGCAAGCAGAGATCTATTTATCATATTTTTTATTACTGGTCTTAATTTCTCATATCGTGCTTCCTTGCGGTACTTGCTATTAGAGGTCTAACCTCTCTGGTTTTGCATGGCCAGATTTAGAGCCGGTCCCCAAGGACTCAGCTTACTTCCACCTCCAAGATGGTCAATACTAGAGGAATTATTCCAGGAGGACTCGAGTGGGTTCCTTACTTCCCCGCTTGTTTTGTTATTTACTTTATACTTGTCGTTTGGCACCGACATGTTAGTCAAATTGTCTTGTACTTACTTTTACATAATTGTAACTAAGTCAGGCTGTAACTGATAACAATTGTGTATACGTTGCTACATCATCGGGCTATGTTTTGTAAAGCCAGATATTAAGAACATTTTGACTGAATGTTTGGAACGCCTTACTGCTTTATCTTACATGTTCTCTATTACTATTTTCTTGTTTGAATGATTGAGACAATAGAGGTTGAGTGACCCTAGTAAGACTCTCATGTAGTATGCACCCCCTCATCTTTTAGACAGCATTGATCGTATTATACGGTATTTATCTATCCGTAATACGTAGCTGGCTGAGTCATTCCCCCGCTCTCCAGTATTCTGGTTCTAGGGACGTGACAAGGTTTTAGTGGTGGCCCATGCAGGTCTGATTTCAGACTTGTGGGGTGTTTTAATAGGATGTCTCAATCACACATGTTCTTCCTTGATATCATAATTCGTTGTTCTCAACCCTAGCTTGACATTCCAGTATCCTTTGACTTCATTGATCCTTCATGTCCGGTCGTTTGATTTTCTCTTGTCCCTTTTCTTAGGGGCACCTCGTCCGCATCTGTCAGGACTGGACAACAACAACAAGGGCAACATGGACAATATGACCAGGTTGGTCAGCTACATGGGCCAGTACTACCTCAAGAGACTATCTAAGAAGAAGTGATAGTGGAACCAGCAGCTGGACCACAGTATTTGGAGGTTCCAACACCACCAATAGTTTCATCTACCCCTGTGGAAGTGGACACACCGGCCTTTCTGGAGATCATTAGAGGGATGATGGCTACTCAACAACATCAGATATTGTCCCAGCAGCGCATGCACGCTCAGTTGCAAGAGCAGAATGTTCTACTCAACCAATGATTGCAGACGGCTTTGGAAAGAGGGGCGATGGCAGATTCAGGAGCATCAACCAGGTTTTACAAGTACAACCCCCGCCGTTTCGAGGGTATAGAAGATGCCATCTCAGCATATGTATGGCTTAAGGATATCGAGGCTATTTTGACAGCGGCTAAAAGGTACCGACAGAAGAACGTGTGGATCAAGTGAAGTTGTTACTTCAGGATCTCGCACGTGATTGGTGGGAATCAGAGGAAGTAGGCATCAGACGTCCTGTTGCTTGGGACGATTTTACTGTAAGATTCAAGACGAAGTACTATAGAGTTGTGGTGCAGTCTGAGCTACGACAGAAGTTTATCAACCTCAAACAGGCTGGCAAGACAGTAGATGCTTATGCAGCGAAGTTCTGCAGATTGAGTAGGTTCGCCTCGGAGATGGTAGCAGCAGAGAGCCAGAGGGCTATGAGATTTCAGCAAGGGTTTCATCTTGAGCTCTTGCAATTGATAGAGGGGTACAATTACCAGACTTTTGATGAAGTGTTGACGGCAACCCGAAGGCATGCGATCACTATTCAGAGGATCATGGCAAGGACTGGAGGTCAGAAGAGATCCCACAGTCAGATTGAAGGAGGAGGGAGAGTAGCGCCCCGAACAACAGCACCGTCCCTTGGCGTTCGCATTCACGATGTGGCAATACGAGGGCCAGCACCACCACTAAGGTAGCAGCAACAGCATCAGAAGAAGAACCATCAACCCCCAGCGGGCTGCACTTATTGTGGGAAGGCAGGGCACACTAGAGATGTGTGTCGGACATTGAACGGGCAGTATTTGATATGTGGAAGTCCAGATCATCGAATTACTACCTGTCCTATGAATTCGAGGTCAGGAGGACCAGTACAATAATTTTCTGCTCTGCCAGCACCAGGGGCAGACCAGTATCGAGGACCAACGGTGGCAGTGAGACTGTTGGCACAGCGCCCGTTCATGTCACAGGCTCAGATATTTCGGCAGCAGGGACCGCCGTTGCAGCAACAGTACAGACCGCTCCAGCATCACCAGGACAGGGGTCGGCAGCAGCACCAAGCTAGGCCGTAGCATGGAAACGAATAAGGAGGTCGAGGGCAGGCATTCACTCTGTCCTTGGAAGAGGCATTGGCATCGGAAGATGTTGTGGCAGGTAACATTCTCGTTGTTTCATATCCCGCAGTAGCATTGTTTGATTCGGAAGCATCACACTCATTTATATCTGCACAATTTGCGACACGACTAGGAATGGAGTTCGAGGCATTGCCAGGGAGGTTGAATATACTCACTGGTAATGGGCTCGTAGGAGTTAGTAGGATTATTCTAGCGTGTAGCGTTGTAGTTTGCGGGCATTCCTTACCCGCCAGGTTGATAGAATTTTCTGTTGGAAAATTTGACGTTATCTTAGGCATGGACTGGTTGAAAGACAGTCATGCGCAATAGATTGTCGTAGAGGGAGTGTATCTTTTGATATTCCAGGCATGAAGCGGTTCACCTTAGTCAGATCAGTGACAACTCAACAAGAGCAGGGAGTAGTAACAGCAATGGAAGAAGTTCTAGTTCCGAAGGTAGTTGAAGAGTTTCTAGATGTATTTCTCGAAGAACTTCCATGTCTACCACCGGTTAGAGATATTGAGTTCAGTATAGAATTGGCACCAAGGACTAAACCGATATCAGATCGAGTTTACAGAATGACGGATTCGGAGCAGGCCAAGGTATATCAGCACATAGAGGAATTAAAGGAGAAGAAGTTCATCCAAGCTAGCATATCACTATGGGCAACACCAGTGGTACTTGTGGGAAAGAGGATGGGTCATCCAGATTGTGCATCGATTACAAGAAGCTTAACGTGGCAACCATAAAGAACAAGTACCCACTACTCAGGATCGACGATTTATTTGATCAGTTGAGCAGAGCTAGAGTTTTCTCCAAGGTAGATCTTCGTTCAGGGTATCATCAAGTGAGGGTTCGGAAGGAGGATATTCCTAAGACAGCGTTCAGGTCGAAGTATGGGCATTATGAATTCTTAGTAATGTCGTTTGGTTTGACCAATGCTCCAATAATATTTATAGATTTGATGAACCGCATCTTTATGCCATACTTAGATCATTTTGTCGTTGTGTCTCTTGACGACATTCTCGTGTACTCTGCCAGTAAGGAGGAGCATGAAGACCACCTCCGGAAAGTGTTGCAGATTCTGAGAGAGAACCAGTTGTATGCCAAGCTCAGCAAGTATGAGTTCTGGACAGATCACTTTTCATTTTTGGGACACATCATATCAGGAGTTGGAGTAGCAGTAGATCCTAAGAAGGTAGAAGCAGTAGAGAGTTGGCCAGTACCCAAGACCGTAGCAGATGTGCGGAGTTTCTTGGGATTGGCAGGATATTACAGAAGGTTCGTATCAGATTTTACAAGACTTTCAGCACCCATGACCCGCTTGACACGGAAGGACGTACCATTCGACTGGTCGGCAGAATGCCAGTCATCATTTGAGAATCTGAAGGGGAAGTTGATATCAGCGCCTATTCTTACATTGCCAGTTGGACCCGGAGATTTTACAGTATATTGTGACGCGTCAGGAAAAGGACTTGGGTGCGTCCTCATGCAATATGGGAAGGTAATAGCGTATGCATCTAGGCAACTTCGGGACCACAAGAAGAATTATCCAACTCATGATTTGGAGTTGGCGGCAGTAGTATTTGCTTTGAAGCTATGGAGGCATTACTTGTACGGTGTTCTAGTGGACATGTACACATACCACAAAAGTCTAAAGTATATCTTTACTCAGAAAGAGCTGAACATGAGACAGAGAAGATGGTTGGAGTTGATCAAGGATTACGACGTGGAGCTTCAGTATCATCCAGACATGGCTAATGTGGTAGCAGATACTCTTAGCAGAGGCGTCGCATTTATATTGACAACACAGAAACACATTTTAGAAGACCTTCAGGAAATGGGCATCGAAGTTGTACTTCCTAATGATGTGAGAATTCTGGCAAGTCTACAAGTTCAATCTGACTTAGTAGACAGGATCAAGGCAGCTCAAACACAGGACCCAAGGATTCAGAAGCTTAGGGCAGAATGTGGGTCATGACTCAGAAAGGAGATGCAAATCCATGAAGATGGTACCCTTAGGTTTAGATCATGCCTATGTGTGCCTAGTGAAGATATCAGACAGGAGGTTATGACAGAAGCTCACAGTTTTTAGTATTCTATACACCCTGGAGGGACCAAGATGTACCAAGATATAAAGCAGCACTTCTGGTGGAACGGAATGGAGAGAGAAATAGCTAGATTCGTTTCCCGTTGCTTGATATGTCAGCAAGTGAAGGCAGAACAACAGAGGCCAGTTGGATTATTGCAACCGCTTGCTATTCCAGAATAGAAGTGGAAACACATCACAATAGACTTTGTGACCGGTTTACCGAGATCGCCAAGTGGAAAAAATGCTATTTGGGTGATAGTAGATCGGCTTACAAAGGTGGCACACTTTCTTCCTTTCAGAGTAGGGCAATCTACAGAAAAGTTGGTAGAGTTATATATGCAACAGATAGTCAGACAGCATGGAGTCCCTGTCAGTATTGTGTCAGACAGAGATACTCACTTTACATCATATTTTTGGAAAAGTCTACATCATAGTCTGGGTACCAAGTTAAGATTTAGTACAGCTTACCATCCACAGACGGATGGACAATCAGAAATAACAATTCAGACTTTAGAAGATATGTTGCGAGCTTGTACCCTAGATTTTGGACGATCTTGGGAGAGCCACCTACACCTAGTCGAGTTCTCGTATAACAACAGTTATCAAACCAGTATCCAGATGGCACCATTTGAAGCACTGTATAGTAAGAAGTGTAGGTCGCCACTAGTATGGGATGATATTGGGGAGAGGAAGATGCTAGGCCCAGAAATGATTGTTTAGACAGTTGAAGTGGTTAAGGAAATTAGAGAGCGACTTTAAGTTGCGCAGGATCGACATCGTCATTGAGCGGACCAGTATCGTAGGCCGCTAGAATTTTCTGTCGGGGACCACGTGTTCTTGCGGATCTCACCTACCCGTGGGGTCATTAGATTTGGCGTTCGCGGGAAGTTGAGTCCGTGATACGTAAGCCCATTTGCTATCCTTGAATGAATAGGCGATGTTGCTTATCGTTTATCCCTTCCACCTTCGTCATGAGAAGTACATGATGCATTTCATGTATCTCAGTTGCGTAGGTATGTATCAGACCCAAGCCATATCCTTGATCATTCTGAGCTAGTTGTTGGTACCAACCTGTCTTACGAGGAACAGCCGGTGTCCATTTTGGACCGAAGAGAGAAGATACTCAAGAACTGAACAATTAGTCTTGTCTGGGTTGCTTGGGGTCATCACTCTTTAGGGGAGTCAACGTGGAAACGTGAGGATGATATCCGATCACGGTATCCGCACCTGTTTGACTCACAAGGTATATTTTTTTCTGTATACCTTGATTGCCTTAACTCCTCATGCTTGTCACCTTATGAGTAGAATTGCTTGATGTCATAGATTGTTAAACATAGATATGTTACTTGCTATTGACATTTTAAAATGATTGCTTGCTCAAATTGCTTGTACTTAGATTAGTTTAGCTTTGATGTTCCTATCCTGCTTTGATTTGAAATTTCGAGGACGGAATTTTCCTAAGGAGGGTAGAGATGTCACTTCCCGTTCCTAGAATACGTATTTTAAATACGTGTACTGCTTGAATGTATTTATTTAATATTTATCATGTATTGTTCTGTATTTAAATTCTTTTAATTTCACGCTAATTATTTTTCTGTATTTTACTTTCTGTTTTCTGTTTTGCTTTTGGGTTCAGCCTGAGTTGGTTTATTTTCCGGGTTTGGGTGGTTCAATAATTCCCCACCTACCACCACTCCCATTTAAAGCCCCAAACCCTTTCTCTCTCTTCATTACTTCTCCTTCTCATTAACTCTTCTTCTTCATCCTCCATAACTCTCCCCACCTACCCAGCCGCATAGGCAAGTGCCAACTTGCTTCATGATGGAACTCCAGTATTATTGTTCCATCATCTTCCTTACTTGAGCTTTGTAGAAGCATAGAATTTCAGGGCGCATCTATGTGCCAGAATTCCTATGCGCTCAAATACCACTCAGAACATGCGCTAGGGAGCTCAAACGAAGTACTTGGCACATCAAGACAGCAAAAGTATAGACAGCAAAAGAAGATTTTTATTTTCATATAAAAGTCTATTATATGTCTAAAGAAGGACTTTACATAGGAGAATTTCTACAAAAAGAAAGATCCTAAGACTATAGCCAGGCGCAACAAACTGTCATGCGTCCCCCACCAGGCGTATCATCAGGCAGGCGCATCACTTCAGCGTCTCAGTTAGGCGCAGCCTTCAGCGTCTCAGTTAGGCCCAGCCTTCAGCGTCTCAGTCAGGCGCAGCCTTCAGCGTCTCAGTCAGACGCAGCCTTCAGCGTTTCAGGCGCATCATAAAGTCTCAGCATATGCGCCTTACTTCGACCCGATCAAATGCTTCGACTAATGAAGCATTTATTGAGCAGAACCTGGGTGGGCGATCAACCCCACCCTAGCGGAAGGAAGAGCTCTCCAAGGAAGAGGAAAGCACCGCAATCGATCCGAGGCTAAAGGAGCAGCTTTCAACACAACCAGAATGGGCAACACCCACTCTTGCAGGAGGAAGAGCTCTCCAAAGCCCAAGGAAGATGAGAGCACCGTAATTCTGATCTGCGGCTTTTCCAGCATAACGGGGACAGGGCTCGAGCATCCCGATCTTTGGATGCAACAGGCACCTTCCGCCTGCCTCAGAAGCCCTCGACCCCGACTTTTAGATATAACAGTCTCCTTCACGAGTACATGAATAAAGACAGTGCGTCGCATCTTCACCCTTGGGAGACGTAAGAGAATGAGAGGCAAACTCTCTCATTGTCACTATTTATAGGCCGGGCAAATCAAACCCATGCGCCAAGAGGCGGGCTCTCCGAATCCCGTGCAATAAATTTGCATTAATGGAGATGAACCTAACGCTTCGAATTCAGCCAAGTCAAAACGGCTATTTAAAGCACTTGAAGAACACAAAAGTCGGACCAATAAAGGCACGTCATGCTAACGGATGTGCCAGTCAGACACCGCGCATCGTACAGACGTGCCCATCAGTTCTAAAGCGCCCCGTAAGGATGCACCCAGCAAAGCACAGATCCATGCGTCCTAATCAACATGGATCCATGCGCCCATTATTGGCTTGTCACCTATCAAGCAATTAATGCTCAAGTGACAGAGTTGGCAGCACGTCCCCCGAGGACTAGACAGTTAGCAGCTTTTTCAAAAGACGAAGCATCGCTGATATCAGCATCATCATTACTTTCCTTCGATGGCTACGACCCACGTGGCCGACCAACCACTCGTATATGCCTCAGCGGCCATGCGCCCGAAGACTCGCATGTGCCTCAAAAGCCGTACGCCCAGACTGGTTCGTGACTCCTGAAGGTTGTGAGCCAAAGTCTTCTCATGCGCCCAGTCCCAGGCGCATCCTACCAGATCACTCTCCACCAAATCCAAGATCTTTGAGCCATGGACCTACGACATGTGTCCTTTGACTCAATTCAGCCAATGAAGGGGTGGTAATCACCTAATATCTCAGCAACTGAAAGATCCTCTCCCCTGCTACGTGCCAGCCCATAAAAGCAGCATGAAGGATTCAACCCACAAATGATGGTGCATCATCCATGCGCCTACCGTAGCTTCAACCACGTGGCATCCCCACGTACAGGAGCATCCTACATATGCGCACATGAGCAGCCAGCCTGTAAGCTATAAATAGAGGGATCATTTCCTTCTTACGCACACACACAGAGACACACCTATGGACAGAAACCAACATACACAATGAGAGAGGCAGATACAGACACTCAACGTCTTCTTCCTCTCCGCAAGCTCTAACACCCAGAGCAATTCAGATCTTCAGAGAACCGAGAACCGTCGTCAGATCGTCAACGGAGTCAACGCATTACCACTCGCTCCATCGACACAGGGACCCAGATAAACAAAAGTGTTCTCCTAGGACTATATCTAAGTCCTACATTGTAACACTGTTATGTTTGTAATTGAAATTGCAATAAAAAGATTTTAATGACAAACAAGCTGGCGACTCTGCTGGGGACCTCTTTCTCCTCCACCGAGAAAGCTGTGTTACAATTCGACGACGTGAAGGTGGGCTCCTCCCACAAGATGCTGGTCGTACGTCTCAATCAACAGGCGTATGAGGAGTTCATCTCTGAAGGCAGTGGAAGTCCTTCGAAGCTGCTGCCAAAGCCGAAGAAGACTCGCCAAGTTTGGGTATGCAAGGTCGAGGCCCCTGGCACCACCACTGAAGGGGATGCGCCGATGCAGTCCACCATTCTCGTTGACATCCTCAGCGGCCAGGATGCGCCCACTGGTGCAGCGCATCTCTCGGGAAAGCGTGGTGCTGACCATATTCCCCAGCCATCTCTTTCTCAGACAAGGAAGATACGTCGACGGAGCAGGTGTGCATCTAACGCCCTGCGTATTAACTCTGATGCGCCACAGAAGGCTTATGTCTTTGACAAACTCACTCGCTAACATTGCGAAAAGAATTTAGACTCTGAGTACTATGCACCCCAGTGGGCTGGTACGAAGAAGTCTAAGGCAGCACGGGTCATACGCCTCAAACGTGCTATGCCGACAGCAAATCAGAAGCATGTGCTCACAATCTTGCGCGCTGCTGATGGTAAGCTGTATAAGGTCGACTCGTGTGCTTATGCGTCAGAAATGAGCCGACCTTCAAAGTCCTTGTCTCACTTGGGCGCATCTGTTGCTTTCGCAACCAAGTCGAGCAAGGCAAAATTTGTGGTCTTGAACCCCGACGCCTACATAGGATGTGCGTCTGTGGCTGGTTCAAGTCACTGTAAATGTTGTACCCCCACTGCTGATCTAAGCGCATCTTCTGCGTTGGTTCAGGGGGGACAACATTCACCTGACCACCCCGGCGCTTGGCCTTGCCATGCGCCTGATGGGGGTACGAAGGTGGCACTCTCCTCCAATGATTTGCGTAATGTGATCAGTCACAAGTGCCGATCAGGAGAGTCGACTGACAAGCACAATGCGTCCCTCACAGGTTGCACTTGTGCTGTAGTCACCATCAACTGTTGTTGTAAAATAGCAGTCCCACCAAGGTAGTCTATATTCCAGCGACTGCAATCATCAACACCTCTCCAACATCGCCTCGGGAAGAAGGTGTCAACTGAAGTGGAGCCAGAACTACAGGTTGCTTCTTGCAACATAGTCTCCAACTCCCCATCAATTCGGAAGGCGACTGGAAGCTCCTCGAGTTTGTCCTCATCCAAGAGCCAGCCGAGGAAGACCAAGATGATTTCCCATCCTCAGGAGTGTTTGAGGGAACTCGGGGGAGAAAGAAGATCTCAGAAGAAGCTGGGGGTAGTCAAGCCCTGTGGATCTTCATCCTGGAGACGAAGTCAGCCTCCTGGACATAGCTGAGGGTAGTCAAGCCCCTGTGGATCTTCATCCTGGAGACGAAGTCAGCCTCCTGGACGTAGCTGGGGGTAGTCAAGCCCCTGTGGATCTGCGTCTCGAAGACGAAGAAGTCCTCCAAGACAGAACTGGGAGTCGTCAGGCCCTTGCTGATACTTCTCCCAAAGACGAAGGTGTTCTCTAAAACATAGCTGGAGGTAGCCAAGATGAAGCTCCGGAGGAAGTTTCTCTTCTACAAGAGAGCGAAGCCGAAAGCGAAGCCTCAACCGATCCATCCACTTCCAGTCGCGTCATGACGGTGTACATGACGGGAGCTGGTGATGCGGAGTCAAATGCGCTGCCAGCAGATCTCGTCCATCGCATGGATACCTTGGAGGGAGGACTCAAAACCCTCTCTGCCTCAATGTAAACACTGACTCAAGCAGTGTTTGAGATACGGTCAGCTTTGGCCAGGGCACCGTCTACCGGTCCTGACCCAGGGGCCAATGGAGAAACAAGTGTACCCCTTTAACGGATATCCTTGGATACAGATCACCGTGAAGCACCTCGAACGTTGGAGCCAATACCCCCTCGAATGGAACAAAGTGGTTTATCCTCCCAAGTATAAACCACAAACATTGACGCCATACGACGGGAAGGACTTTCCACGCCGCTATCTGACGTACTTCCAGTCTCAAATGGGACATCTTCCGAAAGAAGATGCACTACTTACCAGCATATTTGTCGGGGCACTGAAAGGAGTGGCTTACGACTGGTACTGCAGTCTCCCCGATAACTTCATATCTTCTTTCGATGACTTGACGCGTCTCTTTCTCGATCTTTCTACGACGGAGGAAAGGACGTGACAATGGCGTCCCTCATAGAGATACGTCAGAAAGAGAAAGAAATAGTTCGAGCATTCATCGAACGGTTCCGACAATCCTGCTTCAGACTGCCCCCGGGTATGCCAGAACATGCACTCCTCTCCTCCTGCAGCATGAACATGCTGCCTGCGATTAAACTCTGGCTCAACTCCACTCTCTTCCCTACTGGAGTTCATTGATCATCGAGGCCGAAGCAGCAGAAAAGAAGGCGTCCAATGCTCTTCTTCTGGGAGTCAGTTTTCCTGCCTTTGAGGACAAGGGAAAATGGCCTGCAGCCAAAAACCCTGGACGAGAGGCAAAGGAGAAGTAGGTGTTGACTGTCAATGCCTCCAAAGGTGCATCAACACCTACTCAGAAGCCTCCACTTGCACCAAATCCAAAGGAGGTTTATTCTTTCAATGATAAAGACACCTTGCAACTCTTCGAGATATTAAAGCAGTGTGACAAGATCAAGCTACCGGACCCAAAGCGTCCTGACGAGGTTGGGAGAGTGGACAATCCGAGGTACTGTCACTACCATCGGTTCGTCGGACATCCAACTAAGGACTGCTACGTCGTCAAGAACTACATCCAACGCATGATTAATACGGATGTTATCTTCATTGACTACGAGGAGAAAACGGTCTCGGCCAACTTGGTGTCACTCCAATTTGGCACCTTACCGCCAACCACAACACAAGATGGCGTCGTCCCCATCCCAAAGGCGATAATGGAGGTGGTCAACCTACCACCTACTCGTGACAACGTGAGTGGACTCGTCCCACTAACCACATCCCGGGGAGAGGTCTTATGGGTTCATCCTGACCTTGTCTCCGAAGTCACTCAACCGGGGGTACGCTCTACCTTCAAATCTAAGGACAGGAAGATCAAGTCTTGTCGCATGGTCTCTTCCTATACGGAAGAGGCACTTCCTTTACAGACGCGTTCACATCAGAAAGCCCAACCTGACGAAGCTGCCGTTGAGGTGGTACCTCCTTGCACCGTCCCGATTGCCTAGGAAGAAGGCCCATCCAGGCCTCCAGCATCCAATAAACAGAAGCATGTAGAGGCCCATTTCGACAGGCCTTTGCGAAAGGAGAATGCTTCGGGGCTAGCCAAGCCCCACAACTTTGACATACTGGCACAACTGGCCAGTACTCCTGCCCGCCTATCTCTGTTTGAGCTTCTTCGTCTTTCCAAGGACACTCGCGAAGCTCTCTGTGAAGCCCTGAAGGATGCTGAATCCTTCATCAGTCAGGTCAAGCAGCCTGAGGATACCCCGACCACATGTGCGCACTGCCATTGTGCGGATGAAGTTATCCCTAACATAACTTTCACCCAACAAGACATGCTGCTCAAACATAACCGACACAACAGGCCACTGTATTATACAGGATATGTCGGTTCCGTCAAAGTGAAGCGAATTCAGATCGATCCAGGGTCTTCCCTCAGCATCATCTTGAAGATGCTACTCTCAATACTGGGGATCCCAATGTACCGTCTGGCGCCTTCCAACACCACAATCAGTGATTTCAACGCTAGCAAAAGTGAACCGCTGGAAAAAAATACGGCTGAAATGTCATATCGGTAACCTCCGAACCGAGGTGACTTGCTATGTCATGGACGCTGACGTCAACTACAACCTCCTACTGCGTCCGTGGCTGCATGAGTACATGGTGGTGCCATCTACACTCCACCAATGTATGAAGTACGTGTCTACCAACGACATCATCCGGACAGAGTTCACGGACATTAACCCTTTCAAGGGGGTCGAAGCCTACTTCACTGGTTCTACCCTGTACAAGTTGCCCGACAAAGGGGAAGCCAATGATGCTGACGATGAAGCAGAAATGATAGCAGAGCCGGACATGGAGCCAGAGATGATTCCCGATGCTTCTTTGAAAATTCGACTCAAAGGGAAACCGCCTCAGATGCTGCCTCCCATGACCATCAAGCTGCCTGGAAAAGCACCAACTGCTCTAGGTAGAACATCTACTGAAGCTCCCTTGAAGATACGGCTCAAGGGAAAGCTGCCTCAAACATCGGCTCCCCTTGTGGCAAAACTACAGGGGAAGGCGCCAATCACTGACGGCACAATTGAGGCACATCTGAGGTGCGTCTTAAAGGCAAGCCTCCACAATCATCCGTCTCATCCAAGCTGCCGGAGAAGGCCCACATAGCCCTCTCGGACCCCAAGGTCAAAGCTGCGGTAGACTCTTCCGAACCAGCCCCAGTACTCACAGATGAAGAGCTAGGGGAATACATATCTGCTGATGTAGATGCACCCTCTCTGGACAATGTAATCCCACGGGACAAAATCTTGTGTTTCATCAATAATAGAGTATCTTTTAATTATTCTAGTATTCCACATTAGAATGCCATGTATATATTAGATAACGCTCTACGGTCGTTGCAAACACAAATAATGACCGTCAATCATGTAAATCGAGTAGTCCTGTCCCAAGGGGTCTGTTTCTTAGTCCTACCACGGAATCGAGACGAAGAATCCATCATCTTCGGCAAAGTCGAGCGTCATCAAGACCTCCCACCACTCGAGCAAGAACCAGATACCGGCAAAATACAAGTCTATCGGTACACGGACAAGGCAAAGTACCTCATCCAAAAGATGGGTTACGATCTAAAAAGCAACAAAGGCCTGAACTACGGCAAGGGTCGACGTCTTCTTCTTCGGCTCCCAACACCTAAAGGAAAGTCACAGGACTACTATCATCGAACTCGACGAGGGGTGGGCTATGTCACGCCACCGGCAACTCCAGAGAGTTCGAAGGCAGAAGAAGTAGAACATTCTCATTCGTCCGAAGCATCAACCTAGGATTCCGATACCAGTATCGGCTCAGTCTTTAAGAATGTGCTATTTGTTAACATGGCATCTACACAATCTCAAGAAGATGAAGGTGAAGACCAAACGCCAGAATTCTTCGAGGAAGAACCCTGGGCTCAACGCCTAGGAGCACAGTGAGAGTCTCGTTTTGAATTACGCGAACCTCCTACCGAAGACGAAGTCGAGCAGATCGGCCTTGGCAATGGATCTTCTTCTAAACCCATCTTCATCAGCAAGAGTCTAAAGGAACCAGACCGAGAATCTTTAATCCAACTGGTTAAAGAATATATCGACGTCTTCGCCTGGAGCTACGAAGATATGCCCGGACTTGATCCCCAGATCGCGATGCATAGACTTAACATCTTACCTGATGCCAAGCCCATAAAGCAACAACAGCAACATTTTCGTTCCGACATCATGAACGCTATCGATCAAGAGGTAGACAAACTCCTGACCAGCGGGTTTATCCGTAAAGAACAACAGTCGGATTGGATGGCCAACGTCGTCCCTGTCACCAAAAAGAATGGAAAGATACGGGTCTGCATCGACTTCAGAGATCTCAATGTTGCTTGCCCGAAAGATGAATTCCCACTTTCGATCACCGACGTAATGATCGATAATACATATAGCTTAGAATGCATATCTTTCATGGACGGGTATTCGGGCTACAACCAAATCAAAATATTCCCCGATGACGCAAAGCACACGTCATTCAGGACGCCGAAAGGGGGTTTTCTGCTACACGATGATGCCCTTCGGCTTGAAGAACGCTGGTGCTACATACCAACGAGCTATGAGTACCATCTTCCGTCAACATCTTCGCAAAACAGTCGAATGCTATGTTGATGATATCGCTGTCAAGAGTCGTCTCAAAGGTGATCACCTACAAGACCTAAAGACAGTCTTTGATCTTATGCAAGCGCATCAACTCAAGATGAACCCCACTAAATCCTTCCTTGGGGTTTCTAGCGAAAAGTTCTTGGGCTTCATTATTACGGCAAAAGGCATTCATGTCGATCCCGAGAAGACCAAGGCCATCCTTGACATGGACCCTCCGAAGAATCTCTGAGAACTTCGAGGCTTGTAAGGGCGTCTTGCATACATCCGAAGGTTTATAGCAAACCTTTCCGGAAAATGTTAACCTTTCACCCAGCTCATGAAGAAGGAAGTCTCCTACGACTGGACAGAGGAATGCAAGAAAGCTTTCGATGATATCAAGGCTTACTTGACGAGCCCGCCAGTCCTGGTGGCACCCGTCGCAGGCAAATTCTCCTCTACGTCCGTGCCATGAATCATTTCCTCGGCACTCTGCTGGCTCAGAACAACGATGCAGGCTACGAGCAAGTTATCTACTACCTCAGTAGGACACTGATCGGGGCCGAACACTGGTACAACCCTGTTGAAAAGGAGTGTTTGGCTTTGGTATTCGCCATCTAGAAGACTCGCTATTATGTCTCGTGCCAGATAATTCATGTCATCTCCCAAGTTAATCCGTTCAGGGTTCTCATGACGAAGCCAGGATCATTGAACTCCCGGCTAGCTACATGGGTGATCCTGTTGACACCATACAACATGGTGTTCGTTCCACAAAAAGACGTCAAGGGTCAAGCTTTGGCCGACTTTTTAGCTGCACACCCCATCCCAGAGTCCTCCAGACTCTATGAAGACATCCCAGATGACGTCCAAGAATCAAATGTCACCGAAGAAAGCTCTGTTTGGCGGATGTTTTTTGATGGCGCTTCAAGAACAGGCCCCAAAGGCCAAATCATCGTCGGAGTGGGGGTAGTCTTAGTCTCCCTCGATCAGCTGGTCATCCAGCGTGCTTACTCCCTTTCGAAGCCGTGCTCCAACAATATTGTTGAGTACAACGCTTTCATCATGGGACTCCAGCTGGCGCAACAGTTGGGGGTGGATCATCTGGAAGCCTACGGCGACACAAAACTCGTCGTTAACCAGATCAGAGGGCAATACGAAGTTCGCCACGAAGATCTGATTCTTTACCATGAAGTTGCATTGAACATTATTTCAATCTTTACCAAGTTCTTCATAGAACACGTACCTCGATTACAAAATTTGGAGGCTGACGCTCTGGCTGGCCACACAGCCTCATTGGCAGCACCCTTCGGGACTCAACACTATGTCACAGTAGTTGGTCGAGACTTGGTCTGTCCTAAAAACAACCTATGCTCGCAAATGGCCCATGCCATGTCAACAAGTGCTGGTGTTAATGTCCGAGATTGGAGATTCTCGTTCATCGACTTCGCTGTCTACGGAATTCTTCCAGAAGACCCGAAGGAAGCCATCTCAGTCAGGAGGCGTTCCCTTCGATTCTATTATGATACAGCTACTAAAATGCTGTACCGACGCTCCTACGATGGACTTCTCCTTCGATGTCCGTCCAACGAAGAAGCAGCCGAAGCTCTTCGAGAAGCTCATGACGGAACTTACGGGGCTCATCAACCTGGGCCCAAGTTGCAGGATCGACTGTGACGCATGGGATACTACTGGCCAACCATGGAAGCCGATGCTGTCGACTATGCCAAAAAGTGCCATGCTTGCCAGCTTCATGCCGACTTCATCCATATACCGTAGGAACCACTACATCCTACGGTCGCCTCCTGGCCCTTTGAAGCTTGGGGCATGGATATTGTGGGACCTATCACCCCTCCTTCATCGAGGGGACACCGCTTCATCCTAGCTATCACAGACTACTTCTCCAAATGGGCAGAAACAGTTCCACTGGCGGAAGTAAAAAGCTCTAGGGTGATCAGCTTCATCAAGCCCCATGTCATCTACCGTTTTGTGGTACCTCGGAGGATTAACCACGATAACGGTCCTCAGTTCATCAGCCATGTTTTCAGCAGATTCTGTGACAAGAACCGCATTCAGAACGTGACATCAACCGCATACAATTTGGCAGCAAACGGATTGGCCGAGGCTTTTAACAAGACTATCGTCAGACTACTTAAAAAGGTCGTGTCATCCAACAAATACGACTGGGACGAAAAGCTCGACGAATATCTTTGGGCCTACCGTACAACGGTACGGACCCCGACGGGCAACACCCCATTCTCCTTAGTCTATGGGAGCGAAGCGGTACTGCCTCTCGAGATTCAGATACCCTCACTCTGTATAGCGATCACAAATCAACTAATAGAAGAAGACAATCAACGTCGCCGTCTGCAAAAATTGGAGGCACTTGACGAAAAATGTCTCCTAGCTCAGTAGTGCATCGAACTTTATCAAGCCCGTATATCACAGGCTTTCAATAAGAAGGTCAAGCAGAGGACTTTCCAAGTATGAGACCTGGTTCTGGCAGTCAGGTGGCCGATGGTGTTGACTCACAAAATACTAGAAAAGTTCGAGCCCAAGTGGGAGGGACCTTTCATCATAGAGACGGTATACTCAAACGGTGCTTACCGTCTCGTTCGATCAAACAGGAACTTGTTCATGATGTCCATCAACGGCAAGTTCCTAAAGAAGTACTACTCTTGACATCTTTTAGATATGTACTTACACCTCTACTTAGCAAAGAAGTCAGTAGACCTGATCATCAGAGCTCACATACGCCTCCCTTTCACAAAAATCCTATGCTTTATGAACCCAGTTGCTCTATTGCATTCTATCTCCCGTAGAAGGACAACCACGTCCATATTACCTCTGAGTTGCTCCTCTACGCCCTACAAAGCAGAATCTTACACTGTAGTGCCCCGCTCCGCGTAGGCACTAAATAGACAGAAAGATCGGATTGCTGGCTCTGCAACAGAAGACAATTGATCTGGGTGAGTGGACGAAGTCTCATTTGCTGATTCGCTTATGCCTAATAAGAATCCGAGTTTTTGATTGAATACTATTGATAATAACAAGACAGTAAATCATTGAGTATGCTTTAAGAGAATCCACATGTTGCCATGCTAAGAAGAAAAAAAGAGTTAACCTGTATGCTAAAAAAATTGTTGCCTGCTAATAAGAAACGAACTGATGCCTGTATTCTAAAGTAGAGATATTGCCTTTGATTATTGAACTGTTGCCATGCTAACAAGAAAAGAAAAGAGATTACTTATATGCCCCGAACAAGTATGCTTTCAAAGGTAAAATGATATGCTATATCTGTATAAAACTGTTATTACGTTCCAAGGAAGTGTATTGCTATTGAATGACCGAATGAGAGTTGAATGCTATCGAATGACCGAATGAGAACTGAATGTGAATGAATGATCGAACGAGTAAAGACTATTATGAACTGGTCGCTATCTGTTGCACTGTTATGTTTTGTCTGATAGAAAGTACAAGTCATGCATTGGTCTCGGATAACTTGTTAACAAGGTAATAGTCTCTCGACGATTCTGGGGGCACCTGGATCGATCGGCCTAGGAGAGATTGTAATAGCATCTCGGGGTAAATGCTATACCTCGGGAATGTTGTGTCCTTAGCGACGAGCTGAACCCAAGTGAGTCACAGTGGCTAATCATGGGGGACAGGCCCATGGACCATCATATCGATAGGTGTTGGGTTGGTGCGGAGCTGAACCGGAGAGTTACAGAATCGAGTCTGCATGTGTCTATTATAAGAATGCTAAAAGTTAACAATGTAGAGACGAACAGGGAACAATATCGATTTTATAATGTTTATGCTAATCCTTGTCTTGTGCAGGGATGGATGGTCGACTATGGTAAGAGTCACTGAAAAGTGATATACATGTGTTGCTTAAATTCCTATATAAATGCTTGCAAAGATTAACCTTTTTCCATGAATGATATGTCCCACTAAAGAAAAGATAATGTATTATGCTTGTCACTGACTCTAACAGTTGCCCGAACAAAAGAAATGAATATGCTCATGAAACATGCTGCGCACTGCACATGAAATGAATAGTCATCGTGCTAGAATTAAATAGTCCCTTGTATGCTTGAAATGAAATGAAACAAATATTGGCTTTTCAAAGATGTTTCCAAAGAATATAAACTGACTCTGTATGCATGGAATGAACATAGGTAAAAGTAGCGAGATCACATCATAAGAAATATTTTCTTACTAAATGAATAATGATCGTTTCAGACAAATGTAGCTCTTTGTTCACAATTCACCAGTATGCTGATATACTAATCTATCATCAGTCTGCATACAGGTGCACTATTCATCAAGAAGGATAGTTCGAAGCAATAGCCAGTGCCTCGTCTTTAGGAGCCAGAAATCAGAAGAGATGCCAAGAGATGACATCTGTTGCAAGAGTTGGTTTTGTATATAAAAGAATGTAATGTATGGGAACGGGATCATTATAAATGTAAAGTCTTGAGAGAATGTAACATTGTATCAGAGAGAATCGAGATCTTGTAATCTGTTCAAATGAAATCAATAAAGAGAATTGTTTCTTGTTACCATTGTGTTCAATGCTGTATTCTGAAATATGTCCGCTGCTGCTTCAATTATCGGCGATATGTTCCGCTGCGTATTGTCAACCTTGTCTATCTTGTCTTACTTCAGGTCTTGGCCTTATGCAAGTGCAACTTAGGCTTGCACGACATCACGCCTTAGCGAGGACGAACGGTCCCGAAGAGTCCGAAGCGAGGACGAAAGGACTCTGCGGGATCGGGGCATGACAGAATTGTATCAGAGCCACACGATCCTCTGGCCAATTTTGATTCAATTGAATTAAAGATGTTTTTCTGATCGAAATTCCTTTGCCTACTCGATATTATCAATGAGATGAATGTTTCATACAATAAGTCCGTAAATATTTTTATGATGCCGGCATATGTTTTATCGATTTAATGGATTGAGATTGAAATACTTGATTGAACAAGAGTTTTGATATGATCTGAAGATTTCATGGATTGATGATGGCAAAGGATGAGGACTATCGCTGCTAAGGATATCGTAAGTTTCTCCTTAAGTTTTGACGATGAAACTTCTTTTCGGTGGGTAATTATGTAGTGCCTCGCTCCGCGAAGGCACTAAATAGACAGAAAGATCAAATTGATGGCTCTGCAACAGAAGATGATTGATCTGGGTGAGTGGATGGAGTCTCATTTGCTGATTCGCTTATGCCTAATAAGAATCTGAGTTTTTGATTGAATGCTATTGATAATAACAAGACAGTAAATCATTGAGTATGCTTTAAGAGAATCCACATATTGCCATGCTAAGAACAAGAAAAGAGTTAACCTATATGCTAAGAAAAATTGTTGCCTGCTAATAAGAAACGAACTGATGCCTGTATGCTAAAGTAGAGATGTTGCCTTTGATTATTGAACTGTTGCCATGCTAACAAGAAAAGAAAAGAGATTACTTATATGCCCCGAACAAGTATGCTTTCAAAGGTAAAATGATATGCTATATCTGTATAAAACTGTTGTTACGTTCCAAGAAAGTGTATTGCTATTGAATTGCTATTGAATGACCGAATGAGAGTTAAATGCTATCGAATGACCGAATGAGAACTGAATGTGAATGAACGACCGAATGAGTAAAGACTAGTTATGAACTGGTTGCTATCTGTTGCACTTTTATGTTTTATCTGATAGAAAGTACAAGTCATGCATTGGTCTCGGACAACTTATTAACAAGGTAATAGTCTCTCGACGATTCTGGGGACACCTGGATCGATCGGCCTATGAGAGATTGTAATAGCACCTCGGGGTAAATGCTATACCTCGGGAATGTTGTGTCCTTAGCGACGAGCTGAACCCAAGTAAGTCACAGCGGCTAATCATGGGGGACGGACCCATGGACCATCATATAGATAGGTGTTGGGTTGGTGCGGAGCTGAACCGGAGAGTCATAGAATCGAGTCTGTATGTGTCTATTATAAGAATGCTAAAAGTTAACAATACAGAGACGAACAGGGAACAATATTAGTTTTATAATATTTATGCTAATCCTTGTCTTGTGCAGGGATGGATGGTCGGCTATGGTAAGAGTCACTGAAAAGTGATATACATGTGTTGCTTAAATTCCTATATAAATGCTTACAGAGATTAACCTTTTGCCATGAATGATATGTCCCACTAAAGAAAAGATAATGTATTATGCTTGTCATTGACCCTAACAGTTGCCCGAACAAAAGAAATAAATATGCTCATGAAACACGCTGCACACTGCACATGAAATAAATAGTCATCGTGCTAGAATTAAATAGTCCCTTGTATGCTTGAAATGAAATGAAACAAATATTGGCTTTTCAAAGATGTTTTCAAAGAATGTAAACTGACTTTGTATGCATGGAATGAACATAGGTAAAAGTAGCGAGATCACATCACAAGAAACATTTTCTCACTAAATGAACAGTGATCATTTCAGACAAATGTAACTCTTTATTCACAATTCACCAGTATGCTGATATACTAACCCACCATCAGTCTGCATGCAGGTGCACTATGCATCGAGAAGGATAGTCCAAAGCGATAGCCTGTGTCTCATCCTCAGGAGCCAGAAATCAGAAGAGATGCCAAGAGATGACATCTGTTGCAAGAGTTGGTTTTGTATGTAAAGGGATATAATGTATGGGAACGGGATCATTATAAATGTAAAGTCTTGAGAGAATGTAACATTGTATCAGAGAAAATCGAGAGCTTGTAATCTGTTCAAATGAAATCAATAAAGAAAATTATTTTTTGTTACCATTGTGTTCAATGCTGTATTCTAAAATATGTCCGCTGCTGCTTCAATTATCGGCGATACGTTCCGCTGCGTATTGTCAACCTTGTCTATCTTGTCTTGCTTTAGGTCTTGGCCTTGTGCAAGCGCAACTTAGGCTTGTACGGCATCACGTCTTAGCGAGGACGAACGGTCCCGAAGAGTCCGAAGCGAGGACGAAAGGACTCTGCGGGATTGGGGCGTGACATACGCTCCGTAAGACTGCGCTACCCATCATGTTTACCACGTCCACATTACCTCTGAGTAAACATCCCGTACAGACAACCCATGCATTGCCGTACATTGATCGCAGAACTTCCATGTCCATATTACCAATGAGTAGTTCCGCGTATCTCCCCAGAGTCATTCCTACCACGTCCATAACACCTCTGAGTAGAAAGATTCCATCATTTGAATCCCATATTTGCCACGTTTACATTACCTCTGAGCAAACATGTCGGTTCTTTCAAACTTATTATCTGTACCTAACAACTAAGGTACGCAAAAGATAATAGGTCCACACAAATCACAAGTTTATAACAACAAAAGATGAACATACCACAAAATTCTTTATTTTTTATCTAAAAAGTAAAGGATTACATCCCCAACATATAACAAAAAAAAGAAGACTACAAATCCCTATGCATCATTGGGATTGGCGGACAGCTCTTCAATCCGACGCCTCAAGTTTGCAGCCCGAGTCTCTGCAGTCGCCAGGACCCGGCGTTCAACTTTCTGTCGCATCATCTCCACATCCTCGGGAGTAGTATCGTTCTCATGCTTGGCGTCCAACTCCTGTCGTTGGTGAGTCAGAGAAAGAATATGGCGAGTAACAACTGCCTCTTCCTCCTTGGACGAGATGTGCTCAGCTTGGGTCTGCTCAAGATCTAACATATCTGGTCTTCTAGGAGACGAATCCTGGCAGTAACCTCCGCTATACTTGCCTCCAATGTGGCCCGTAGCTCCACCTGCTCCTGTGTGGATTGAGACAGTCTCTCTGCCGCAGCCTCAGCAGCGGCCACCTCGTCGTCCCAGATAGCCACTGTGGCCTGATAAGACGACTCAACCTCAGCTATCAACTTCTTCTGTTCTGCTTCTATTAGAGCAAAAAAGTTATTCCGCTGGATGCTCTGCAGTTCAGAAAGACGCTGGTCGAGCTCAACCACCGACTCCTCCAGAATTACAGCCATGTGATCATGGCCACGGTACAAACGTATTAAACCAATGGAAGAGAGCGCCATGGCTTTCGTCGTCGCAAAACACCTATTTGCATTCAGCACCATTGATACGCCCTTCTGCAGTATCTTGTACAATGATTCAACAACAAACAAAATGTACTCATCTGTATCAGCCAGCACTTGAGGCATTATGGCAGGAGTTGTAGGAGGTACTGTGATAGACGGCGGGCCTGAAGAAGACCCACCGACTTTAATCTGCGAGGCTGAAACCTCGACATCAACGGACTCTCCCTCAACAGGGGCTTGAACTTCGTCACTGGCCCGAGAGGGGCGTCGATATCGTACCCCAAGTAGAAGGAACAACAGTGGGTTCCAGCAAACCCTTGCCCTTCTCAAGCTCGGAGGGACCACCGACGTCAGGGGCTTCCTCCTCCGTCTCCAACACACTATCAGCAGGCCGTACGGGACCTTCCCCTTCTGGCAAAGCAGCGAGATCAACACTTGTTTCCTGACTCGGCTCCCCTGGAGTCAGGCTCGGTGGACGAGTCTCATCTTTCTTACCGAATCCCTCCGCGTGGATAGAATCTGTCGCTACCTTCTGGTCGACAGTTACCTCAGCCTCCGCTGCTGAGTCTGGGTTAGGGCTCGGCAACGCTGCAGCCGACCTCCCCTCATCATGACAAGGAGGGGAATCATCCCTCTCCTCTGTTTCAACCATGTCTGTTGCTTCCGCAACATGCTCACTCATCTCTGAAGGAACATCATCTGAAGACGACAAACTCCACTCCACTTCCTCATCTGGAAGTCCCGTATCGGCTGGATCCTCAATGTCAGAGGCCCCCACGACGGCTTGTACCATCCTAAAAATTACTGCATCCTCAGCTTCCCTTCCAACATAATCTGGAGATACTAAAGTCTCCGCAGGAACGACATTGTCAGGATTCTCCTCAACGGGAGACGTTACAATCGGAGGAATGCGCTCGTCAGAAGAGCCCGCCACCTCCTTTGGTCTGCTAGCACCCAATTTTGGAGTTCGGGGTCTCCTTTTCAGCGGCTCCTGCTGTAATGCCTGTGGTTCGTATTACGTATTTCTGAAATACGTGTACGTATTTATTCTTGTATTGCATGATTTTCTTGCTTAATTTCCTCCCTGGGCTTGGTTTATTCTTGGTTTGGGGTGGCTTGGTTTGGTTTGGGATTGCTCTTGGTTCATCATGAACCAAGGGGTAAACCCCCTACCTACTACCACCACTCATATTTATTACCTATTCTTCTTCTCTCTCTTCATTAATCTCTTCTTCTTTTTCCACTTACTCCCTTCACCTACTAGAGAGAGAAGAGAGAGGTCTAGGCAAGTGCAACTTGCTTCCACAAGAGAGCTCATTTTTATTATTCCATTAGCTTCTCCTCATGTTTCTAAGACACATTAGAACTTGTCATTTTCCATTTTGAGGCTTTAATTTTTGTAGATCTAGAAATTAGTTATTTTCGGATTTTGGTGGTTTTGATCTATCAAACTTCTTTGTTTTCAAGTTTTGATTGTTCCATGTTGTAGAGAATTTTATTCTACCCAATTTTGACCTTTGAAAAGTTGGATTTGGACTTATTTTGACCAAGTTATGGACTTTTGAAGCTTTGGATTCAAACCATGGAGTTCTTGCTGATTTGGAGAAGACAGTGAGCAGTGCGCGAGCTTTTTAGCTTGCGCTACTGAGTTGTGCGCGCTCTTTAGCGCAGCGCAGTCTGGACCTCATACGCTGCCCTTTGGAAGCGTATGTCTTGCATACGCTGCCTTGATGAGGAGTCGTATGGACCTCATATGCTGCCCTTTGGAAGCATATGTCTTGCATACGCTGCCTTGATGAGGAGTCGTATGGAACTCATACGCTGCCCTTTGGAAGCGTATGTCTTACATACACTGCCTTGATGAGGAGTCGTATGGACCTTATACGCTGCCTTGATGAGGAGTCGTATGGACCTCATACGCTGCCTTGATGAGGAGTCGTATGGACCCCATACGCTGTCTTGATGAGGAGTCGTATGGAGTACATACGCTGCCTTTTGGAAGCGTATGTCTTGCATAGCCTGACTTGAGCGTAGCCTGGCTTGAGCGTAGCCTGGCCTGAGCGTAGCCTGGCTTGAGCGTAGCCTGGCTTGAGCGTAGCCTGACTTGAGCGTAGCCTGGCTTGAGCGTAGCCTGACCTGAGCGTAGCCTGATTACCCTGGATCTTCTATATCCTTGTATATTGATATTTTATTAGATGTTTAACGTCCATTTTATATCCTTATGCCTTTTGTCCTGAACTTGATAATCACAAATTTACTTGATATGTTTAGAATTGATAATTGAGCATGACGTGATAGTGACCCGTAGTGGTGCACTCCTGACATAATAACCTGACATGACCTGATAGTGGCCCGTCGTGGCGCACTTCTGACAAGTACACTTGACATGATAACTTGACATGACATGACCTGTATAATTAATCTGGACACCGTAGGCGATTGTGTTTGTATAAATAAACCAGTCCTGTCTTGCATCATGTCTAGGGCAGGGACTCCTGAGTACCACGGTCAGGAGTACCTACTAAAATGGACTAAGGCTAATAACTAGATTGATACATTAGTCATGACGAGATTTCCCAGCTACAGGCAATCCCGTTACCTGGGCACGCCTTGGGATCTATAGCCTGCCGTCGAGTAGGGCACATTTCCAGCACACTGTCATGTGTTGCACCCTTCAAGCTACCTAAGGGTACATTCGTTTCCTGGACGATGTACCCACCTGAATTCAACTCTAATCTTTTAACCCGGGTAACCTGGATGGTCTGCAGGGCTTGTGGCTGTGGAATAATCTTACTGCATCTTGTTAGTAATTAGGCTTGTAACAACCCTAGTTAGTTAAAGTATCAAGCCGTAATTCTTGCTTGGCCGTGAAGTGATTGGATGGAGTCTAACCAGTCTAGTCTTGCCCTGATCCTGTTCCAGATTATTGAATGACCAGAATGCTTGTATTTATTTTACCGATAAATGGTGAGAACTCCAAGTTCTGTTCAGACGAAGGGTTACAACCCCGGTCCTTGTTTGGTTTACGGGTTGTAACCTGGTTATCTGAATAGTTCCATGGTTATCTCGTCGTATATCATCCTGGTGTATTTTTTTTATTTCCAGTTCTTACTTTTATTTATGTCTTGTGCTGATTGCTGGTTTTAGTTCTTAAGTAAAGCTTCCTTTGTGGCACTTGCTCTTTCTGGGGTCTGACCCAGCTGATTTTGTGTGGCCAGATTTTGGAGCAGCTCCAGAGGATCTACCGACCTTCCAGCCAGATGGTGGCCACTAGACGGAACCCTGGCAACGAGTGGGTTATTTTTGGCTCTTCCATTCTATTGTAAAAATATTTTTTTGAGGCGTTTAGCCGACGAGCACCTGTTTAGCTCAGTTACACTTAGTTACTGTCTGCCTACGGGCTGTAACATGATTAACAGATCCTAGGGTTGATCATGTATGACTAAACTCTTGCTAGTCCTGACATTTTGTAACGACTAGCTTCATGATCAACTGAATATGTAATGTTTGGGACGCCTTACTATTGTATATTTAATGATCATACATCTTGTGACTTTTACTTACTTGCTTGTGATTGAGACACTAGGCTTGTTCATGACCTTAAGAGACTGTTGGCTTGTAGATAAACCCTCATGTATCTAAACAGCCGTGACCGTATAGCGAGATGGATTCCATTTCATATACGTAGCTGGCTATGTCTGCCCCCGCTCTCCAGTATTCTGGTTCTGGGGCGTGACACCTGCAAAAATAAAGTATATGTCACCAAAAAAATGTTGGAACTAGCCAGACTATGTGGGACATTCTTACCTCCACAGGAGCTGAGTCTGTTGACACTGTCGGTGACAATGCCTTCTTCTGTCTCTTCGGCGCAGAAGAGCCAGCCCTTGTATCAGCACGCCTCTTCGGCTGATCGGCCGAGCGCTCTGCCTGACCCTCCGTGGATACGGCAGGGGTACCTCGATAACCCGCCTCTGGCGGACGGTACGACCGAGCCTTCGCCAACAGGTTCCCAATCGCCTCTAACTGGGTGCCGACAATGAAACTGGTCTCCCTATCATATCCAGGGGACACGGCGTTCATGGCACAGTAAAATTTGGCGGCCGAAAAAAGAATCGACGGCCGCAGATGCTGAACAGGCAGCGTAAAGCGAGCTCCGGTGTATCCGGCATTGTAGTAATGCCAAGCTCGTGTACCGTCCAACAAACTTCCAGTATACCCCAGGTTAATAGTGGGATTCTCCAACATCAACTGAGCATAGCCGAATTGTCGTGCAAAGCGGCTCGACAAATATGGTTCCAAGTAACACTGGTTTCTATTCCGACACCCAGATGGGACGGTCGGATGCTTTGTAACCAGCGGAATCTCCATGGAGGCAGAGTTGTGGCATCTTCACCCGAATCTGTTAAGTCTTCGTTGGCCTCAAAACCCCAAAAGACGGGACCAACTTTGGTGATCTCCCACCCCTGAAGGTGGGATAAAACTTTCCTGCAAACAGGAACACCAGTATGCAACCAGCTCCTCTGGTAAAAACGGCAGAGGAATGCATCTCCGGCCCTGTGGTCTTCTTCCGGGCCCGGGCTCATCACGTTGGGATGGTGCAAAATTAACCACCCCATCAAATAATAAAACGACAATTCGGCACGGGGAAAGGTGTCATTCCTACCTCGTTCATGAACGACATTTCCCGTAAATTCTCGTAAACCTCGCAGCAGGTTATACACCATTGCGAGGAGTAGAGCCAGGCGACAGCCAAAGACCAACTTCACAGCTGGCAGGATTAGGTTCCGGGTCACCCTCTCCACAGAGCCTGACTCGCCTGAAAAGACATAATCCCGGAGCCAAATTATCAAATAAGCAGCCAACACTGCTTTGGACGACATCCGATGAGTAAGGTGCCAGAAACAACTATAGGAGCGTTCGTCCGACTGCCGGTCCTCGTTTTCCCGGGAACTCTTCTCACTTAACCGACTCATTTCAGAGAGCACCACCGTACTGGAAAGTGCTGGCGGAGTTGTAAACTGAGAGGGATTCTCCTTGTCTTGCTCAAAGACATAATCTCTCCAAGTAGTCACATGAGGCTGTGACCCGCCCTTATCCCTCTTTTGTATATAATAATGATGGCTCGCCACTTCCTTGAAGACAGCCATCATCTCCTCTGCTTTGTCCCCCAGGACTTGGAACTCCTTGTTGGTCGGAAAGTATTCCTCATAAAGTTCTGATCCCCAAGGGAGCCTTGACACCTCGTATATTTCATGAAGTGCGAATCCCAGCTCCCCCACCGGAGTGAAGAAAGTCCCGGTCTGGGTGTTAAACATCTCCAGGTGCGCAAGGAACATATGTCTGTTGATGTCGACGCCTGCCTGGGTAGCACGGATTGCGGCAGTCAGCCCAATCTCTCGGAGTTCGGTTCGAAACTGCGTCAGAACCCATAGTGTCAGCTTGTCCCACTTGGAAACATAGTGACACCAACCCTCTATCCGAAATTCATCTTTCGGGTACGACCGCTTCAACGACAGCATACGATTTACAAAAGTCGAAGCGCCAAACGCAAATGTGTTGGTAGGGACGTCACTATAAATGCTTCCAGGACGCAGATTCTGCCATGTGAAAGAAGGCCCAGCCCACGCGGCAGCCAAAGTATTCCTCTGATTGGAGGTAGCGTCGATCTTGATGGTGTCTGCCACCGCTCCCCCCTGAGACGGGGTTAGCTCCCAAGACATCCTTCTCTTGGAAGCAAGGCGACAGAAAGCCGTCAAAGGCCATTGATGCTCAAGTTGCCTAACAGTCATATGCACCCCTCTTGCTGTAAAGAACCAATCTTCCTTGATCTTTAACACCTTTGCTTCAGTAAAAGTAAGGCGGTCCCCAAACAGGAACTCAGGCTTCAAGAAAGTCACATTATCAGAAACGACAGATTTCAAAACGCCACGCTCCATCATCCATTGGAGGAACCCATACCGTTGTTCCCAGATTTGGGTCATTCTCTCGGGAGACTGATCCAGCATAATGGCAGCTTGGACGGGATTTATCACCTCCTTGTTATAATCTACTCCCATCTGACAGAGGGCAGTGTCCAGAAGCACTTCATTCAAGAGCGGGATGGTCATCGACACTGGTGTTCAGCAAAAGAAGGCAAAGATTCAGATATATTAGAAACAACAAAAGAATCTGAGCCATGTTCTCATCAGAAGCGCATACCCTGAACCAAGGCTCAGGCGCATCTGAAAAGAAGCTTCGGCGCATCATCAGGGTCTAAACCCATGTGCGTCAGCAGTAGAAGCTTCGACGCATCATCAGGGCCTAAACCCATGCACGTCAAGCAGTAAAAGCTTCGACGCATCATCAGGGCCTAAACCCATGTACGTCGGCGGAAAAGCTTCGTCATATCATCAGGACTCAAGGTCCATGCGCGTTGGCGTATGTGAGTTCTAAAAATGGCCTACTCGAGTACAGAAAGATACGGTAAAGAATAATGAAACCCACCAATCACCGCCGGTCGAACGTCGATGGGCGTCCGGGGGACATCATCAGCAGCAGCCTCCACAGGCTCTTTTCCTTTGCCTCATCCTCGGCCAACACCACCGCGAGGAGTCTTGGGAGCCATTCCGTGAAAGAAGAAGTTAGGGTTTTTTGAAAGAAGAACTCTAGAGAAGAAGAAAGCAAAGAGGAGAAGCACCCTCTTTCTCCATCAGATGGCTATTTATAGGCTTGGGCATACGCGAAAACCGATGAGGAGTGACGTCAGCCACCGATTGGGGTTCTGCAAAATAATAACTTGAAGTAATCCAAAATGATCGTCATTAATCTTTTTTGATTACTTCGAAGCGTTATCATTTGCATTTACTGAGAGGAGCATGTGCCCTATCACTGATGCACGGAGTAATCATGCGCCCGAACAGTCATGCGCCCCGTTGAAGACGCCACCATGCTTCTTGTTCAAAGTATTCCAAAACTTGACAAAAAGTTTTGAAAACTTTACAGGGGGTCTTGTAGAAGCATAGAATTTCATGGCGCATCTATGTGCCAAAATTCTTATGCGCTCAAATACCACTCAGAACATACGCCAGGAAGCTCAAACGAAGTACTTGGCACATCAAGACAGCAATGTTGACACAAAGTCACAGTCAACCAAATATTGACTACATTGACCAAATAATATTTGTATTAATTCAATACGACACACGACGACTGCATTCAGTTCAAGACAGATGACAGCTCAGTCTCCGGCTCTCAGTGTGTTCTGGAGTCTGTATTTTATGATTTCATTGAGTCTAGATTTATGTACTCTGAGTCTTGCTGAGCTCTTGGAACTTAGTCTATAACCTACCCAAAATCCCAAGCTCCACTGAACCAAAAACTGCCCACTGGTCCCCTTAGAACCACTCTGTGCTCTGGAGACAGAGTTCGGGCCGAACTCTGCCTCCACACAGAGTTCGGGCCGAACTCCGTCCCCTAGAAATCAGGAACCCTAATTTTAGGGATAGCTGGTTGCTAGCTGTCCAACGGCCAAATTTTTTGAATTCTCCTACCCGAATTCTGGCCGAATTCTGCCTCAAAAATCAGTATAAATAGGGCATGAATTCTCTCATTTTGAATCACTCAATCTTCTCTTCTCTTCTCTCTTATAAGCTCAATAAGCCAAACCCTTCCCATCTACTAGCCACAAGCCTCCTAAGTCTCGAGTGCTCAGCATCTCTCAGTTAGGATTCTTGTGCAAGAGTTGAAGAAGTCGCTTGGACAATTCCAAGCAAATCGCCACTGCGATCCTCTGTTAGAAGTTGACGTGCTCTTCTGAAGAAAAGGCACGGGTTATAAACTACTATTTCACAAATAGTGGATTTAATCCTGAGCTAGAGTTCTCAGGCCTGGACTAGTCCTCCACGAGGGAAACCAGGTTAAAATCGCTGTGTTTGCGTATGCTCTTTTGCTCTTTACTTATTTTCCGCACTTTACTCTGATCATTGATTGTTGGTGAAAGAGTTAATTTTTTTATTGGCTATTTTTCTATATAAACTCTATTCACCCCCCTCTAGAGTTGCCAAACTGTTCTTCAATTGGTATCAGAGCTCTGTTCTCTTTACAAGGATTAACATCCTAAGAGCTGATCCATGGCAACCACACAATCCTTGATTTCCAATCATGGTGAAGGTCACTCCACTCATAGGCCTCCCCTATTTGATGGAACTAACTACATATATTGGAAAACAAGGATGAGCTTCTATCATAAGTCTCTAGACTTTGACCTGTGGACTGTCGTCACTGACGGTTACAAAAAGCCCGCCAGGATAGTTGTCGATGGTGACCTCATTGAGAAACCACACGACAAATATTCTGTCGAGGAGAAGAAACAGGCAAGTCTAGACGCTAGGGCTATTAATGCTTTATTCTGTGCTATAGACAGGAATGAGTTCAACAGGGTTTCTACTTGCACCACTACTCATGAAGTATGGAGACTTCTAGAAGTGACGCATGAAGGAACCACACAGGTCAAGGAATCTAAAATAAGCCGTCTCACTCAAGAATACGAAGCCTTCAAGATGAAGCCAAGTGAGACGATTACTCAAATGATCACAAGATTCCTCGACATCATCAATCCTCTATCTTCGCTCGGAAAGCAGTACTCAAACCACGAGAAGATTCGTAAGCTGCTCAGAGGGCTACCAAAGATTTGGAACCCTAAGGTGACAGCCATCATAGAAGGAAACGATCTCACAACAATGTCAATGGAGACCTTGATGGGTAAGCTTATGACTCACGAGCTTGACCTCAAGGACTTCGAAGAGCCTGCTCCGAAGACCAGGGAGATCGCACTCAAAGCTCATCAACGAAGAGCTAATCATGATGAGACCGAAGAAGATAATTCGGATGATGAAGAACAAGCTCTCATGGTTCGCAACTTCAAGAAATTCCTTCGCTTCAATCGAAGGAAGAAGGAATCTCAAGAAGACGATGAAGAAGAACCAACTTGTTACGGTTGCAAGAAAACTGGACATGTCCGAAAAGACTGCCCATTCCTGAAGAAGAGCAACCGCTATGAGAAGCCATACAAAAAGAACTCATCAAAGAAATATGCCAACACAGGCATCTGGCATGAAAGTGAAGCAAGTGACTCTGAGGAAGAAAAGGACTCTCCTCAAGATACAGCAAATGTGTGCCTGATGGCAACTTCTAACAAGGTATCTAACGAAACTCTGGATGACTTCTCTTTTGATGAACTTGGCGATGCTTTCACTGATTTACTCGATGATCATAAAAAGGTCATCGGTAAATATAAACATGCCAAGGACAAAATCAAAAGTCTAGAAGATGAGATACAAAGAATTTCTTTACTTCTTGATAATGTTAGAGACACATCACCCACTAATGACGCTGATGAAGTATCCAAGCTCAAATTAAGCTTGCATGATGCTGAAGCACGTATTGAGCAACAAACTCAAGAAATCACTACACTCAACACGTTGCTTGCTGAAGAAAAGAGTAGACACAAGATTTCCATGACTAAGATATATGGCTTAAATATTAAGGTTACTGAACTGCAAGCTGTTACTAAAAGATTAGAAACCAAATTGGGTAAACAGGTTATTCAACCTCAAACCCAATCACATGGGCACAACACCACTCATGCTAGTCAACCAAGTCATTCTCATGCAGCACATAACCATGCATTCATATACACAAACTTTCACAAACCACGTGCACGTAAGAACAATTCTCAATCAGTACACAAGCATCATGCACAAAGACACTTCACACATAAAAATCATCATGTCATGCCATATAGACAAGATCATCATGCAATGCCATATAGACAAGGTCCTCATATACCATATAGACAAAATCGTCATGTCATGCCATATAGACAAAATCATCATGCCATGCCATCTAGACAATATCAGCATGTCACTCATCATAGACAATACCATCATTCTATGCCTCAAAGACACCATCACCATGCCACTTATTCCATGCATAATCATCCTCACCATGCTAACTCTTCACATCATGTCCATCCTCATCCTGTTGCTTATAAATATCATTCTCATACTCCTAGTATAAACAAGAATGCTATCTGTACTTATTGTGGATTACATGGACACATCTCACCACAGTGCAGAGTTAGAAGACTTGTAGATAAAAGGATATATGCTTGGTTCCCAAAGACTAACTTTTCAGGACCCTCAAGAACTCGGGTACCAAAGGTCACATCTACTCTTGATGTAGGTGGACCTTCCCTCCTCAACTGAAAGTAAGTGGATTCTCGATAGTGGATGCTCGCGACATATGACGGGAGACGCAAACCTTTTTGCATCACTATCGATGAAGAGAGAAGGATACGTATCCTTCGGTAACAATCTCAAAGGGCACATTATAGGTAATGGTATCATTGGTCATCCTCCCTCTCCTGTAATAAAGGATGTCTGCCTAGTGACCGAGTTAAAGCATAACCTGCTCAGCATTAGTCATCTTGCTGATCATGGATATGACATTAACTTTGGACAAAACAGTTGCTACATCTATGATAGGTCAACAGGAGACATTGCTTTTGAAGGGAAAAGAGAGGATAACATCTATATTTTCTATCTTTCTATAAATACTAACAATGCAGGTAGATGTTTATATGCCCACAAAGACGAACGACTACTTTGGCACCAGCGTCTTGGTCACGCCAACATGGATGCTATATCCAGGCTTTCTACCAAGAAGCTAGTGAGAGGATTGCCTGACATCACATTCAAAAAGGATACGGTATGTGCCGAATGTGAACTAAACAAGGCAACAAAATCCTCGTTTCATTCCATCAACTTTGTAAGTACTACTAGACCCTTGCAACTACTTCATATGGATTTATTTGGTCCTAGTAGAATAGCCAGCCTTGGTGGCAAACTGTATGCATTTGTTATTGTTGATGATTTTTCGAGATTCACTTGGGTTTTCTTTCTCGCTAATAAGAGCGATGCTATTTCTGCTTTCAAAGTTTTTGTAAAGAAAGTTCAAAACGAAAAAGGCTACATGATTACTCGAATCCGAAGTGATCATGGAGGCGAATTCGTAAATTATGATTTTGAAAGTTTTTGTAATGCAAATGGTTTTGATCATGAATTTTCTTGTCCTAGAACTCCTCAACAAAATGGTGTTGTGGAGCGGAAGAATAGAACTCTCGGCGATATGGCCAGAGTCATGTTGAATAAATTCTCACTTCCGAAATACTTTTGGGCAGAAGCTGTTAGTACAGCATGCCATATTTTGAATAGGGTGCTGATTCGTCCCATTACGAAGAAAACACCCTATGAGCTTTGGTTTGGGAGAACCCCCAATGTTTCTTATTTTAAAGTTTTTGGTTGTAGATGTTTTATCCTTAACACCAAAGATAACTTGGGCAAATTTGATGCCAAAGCTGACGATGGTATCTTTCTTGGTTATGCCGCCAAGAGTAAGGGATATAGAGTTTTCAATAAACGCTCACTTATTGTGGAAGAGTCAACAAATGTGACTTTTGATGAAGACAACAGTGCAGCAAGTACTCTTGATGATGACGTTGAGCCATCAACTTCTACTCCAATGAATACTTCAACCGAAACTAATTCTCTGGAGGGTTTGCCTAAGAAATTCTCTTTCAAACCTTCTCATCCAGAAAATTTAGTTATAGGAGAAGTTTCACGTGGAGTAACTACTAGATCATCACTAAGAGACTCTGTTGCTAGCACTGCCTTCATTTCACAAGTAGAGCCTAAAAACATTTCTGAAGCTTTTAATGATGAATTTTGGATTTCTGCTATGCAAGAAGAACTCAACCAATTCGAGAGAAGCCAAGTATGGGAACTCGTTCCTAGACCGGTTAATCACTCTATAATTGGTACTAAATGGGTTTTTAGAAACAAAGTAAATGAAGATGGTTCAGTCACACGTAACAAAGCTCGTCTAGTAGCTCAAGGATACAACCAAGAGGAAGGTATCGACTACGATGAGACGTATGCTCCTGTTGCTAGACTAGAATCCATTCGGATGCTTTGTGCTTTTGCTAATTTTCAAAACTTTAAATTATTTCAAATGGATGTGAAAAGTGCTTTTCTGAATGGTTTTATTAAGGAGGAAGTTTATGTGAAACAACCTCCTGGCTTTGAAAATCACAAATTTCCCGACCACGTGTTCAAGCTAAAGAAAGCACTTTATGGCCTCAAGCAAGCCCCCAGAGCTTGGTATGAAAGGCTAAGTAGCTTCTTACTTGAGAAAGGTTTTTCAAAAGGGAAAATTGACACTACACTGTTTATAAAATCTTTTAAAGACACTTTTCTGTTGATTCAAATTTATGTTGATGATATTATTTTTGGGTCTACTGATGAAACTCTTTGTCAAGAATTTGCCAAGTGTATGCAGACAGAATTTGAGATAAGCATGATGGGAGAGCTCAACTACTTTCTTGGCCTGCAAGTAAAGCAACTGGCAAATGGAACTTTTATCTGTCAATCGAAGTATACCAAGGACATGCTGAAGAAGTTCGACCTTGACAACGTCAAACCAATTAGCACGCCAATGGCTACTTCAACCAAACTCGAACCAGATGAGAGCGGCAAACCCGTTGATCAACGTAAGTATCGAGGTATGATAGGCAGCTTACTTTATTTAACTGCTAGTCGCCCCGATATCATGTTTAGTGTTTGCCTATGTGCTAGATATCAAGCAAATCCTAAGGAATCTCACATGACCGCGGTTAAGCGTATCTTTCGATACCTTAAGGGTACGGTTACAGTGGGCCTATGGTATCCCAAGTCAACATCATTTGACCTCATCGGTTACTCTGATGCTGACTTTGCTGGATGCAAGGTCGACCGTAAAAGTACGAGCGGCACGTGTCATTTGTTAGGAAAGGCTTTAGTCTCATGGTTTAGCAAGAAGCAGAACTCTGTCGCACTATCCACAACAGAAGCTGAATACATAGCAGCTGGGCGTTGTTGTGCACAAATTCTGTGGATGAAGCAAACCCTTGAAGACTATAAGTTATCTTTCATGCATATTCCTATATTCTGTGACAATACTAGTGCCATCAATTTGACTAAGAACCCTGTCTGCCACTCACGCACTAAACACATTGAGATCAGACACCACTTTTTGCGTGATCATCAGCAAAATGGCACGATTAACTTAGAATTTATTGACACTGCTCATCAGCTAGCAGATTTCTTTACTAAGCCATTATCCGAAGAGCGCTTCAATTATCTTTGTCGTGAACTCGGAATTTTGGATGAAGCAGTTATAAGTTGAGACTTACCTGCGTAAATATCGAGTATATTTTGATTCTTTTATGACAAATTTATTATGGGTACAAGCCGAAAGGGTCCTTCTGACAAAAAGGCGTAAAAGCATAAGCGACACGGTGCACTAGTCCTCAGGACTACCGCTAGCTGGGATCCGGCCCCTGCAGCTAACCCATGGCAAATTTGAAATACTGAATTACAATATATTTCCTTGTTTATTATATGGTTTGTTACGATTTATTATTGCCAAATTGATCTTCCTAAAGTTCATTCTGACCTTTGTGAATCTCTCTATGTACTTTATTGGGTTTCTCAAAATTGTATCTCTTTTTGTTCAACACTTAATCTTTTTTCAGCCTAACTTTTGTTCTGGACCACTGATCCAGAACTCGGGCCGAACTCTGCCCCTAACAGAGTTCGGGCCGAGTTCGGTCCCTAGGTTCCAGAATCGGGATCTGGCTCCGCCGTTGGATCTTTTCTAATCCAATGGTCACTATTCTACCCGACCAAAGACAAAGCCCTACTTTATGTCGGGATTCCTTCTCTTTCCTCCCATATTTCCTTCTTCTCCACCTCTTCCATCTTCTTCCTTCCAAACCCTAACCCTAGTTCTTGATCTAGAGGGCTCTATTTCTTCTCAAAATCAAGGGAAAGGGGTTTTTCAACGTTCTCTTCAACTGTTTGACATTATTTTCAGGTATAACTCTCTATTTCTCTCCATTTCAAGTTATCCAATTTCTTGTAAATGGCTCCACGCTTGCCCAATCGCGGGAAGAGGATCCGAACCTAGGGTGCTTCCTCTTCGAATCCTCCTCCTTCGATTGAACAAGTAGTTGAACAACACCCCATTCATCCGTTGTTCAATCCGCCGAGTCCCGATGACCCTAACACATACGACGACCGTCTATTTGTATCGCTAGACGCCTCTAATGAATGGTTTAGCGATTTTAGGACTCGTCCGGTGTTTGGGGGCCATCCCATCAATTTCACAATATTTTCTCAATATGAGTCTTTATTCCATGATCTTTGTTTGGATGCTTTAGTTGCTTCAAATTCTGTCATCTACCGTAGTGCAATCCAAATGTTCTATTGCAATTTAACTTTTGATGCAACACACATCTATTCCCGGGTTGCCGGTATTGACATCGCCTTCAATGATTCTGAGTTGGGGGATTTTCTTGATCTTGTTAATCTTGATACTTGGAATAAACTTGTGGAAGCACGTCAATTTCAATTTGTTGGCGATACTTCTCTTGAAGGATTCAAGGAGGAATTATGTGCTCCTAACATAAGTCCTCGCAAACTTATGGCCAAGCATCTCAACCCCTACTTCTATGAGCTTCACCGAATGGTTTTTAACACCATCTTACCCAAGGCTGGCTCAACAGATGAAGTCACTTATCTTGAGATCTCCGCCTTATATCATCTCCACTATCGTATTCCATTCAACTTTCCACGGACTATGATGGATTGGATGATCAACTGTCGGAAGAAACCAAGAGCTTTGGTTTATCCTCTCTATCTTCCTTTCGTTTTTCGTGCCTTCATCATTCCTATCCATGATTGTCCGTTCCTGCCTGCACCTGCCTTTCTATCCAAAGCACGACGCCTTCAGCCTGTCGCTGCTTCTGAGTCATCTGAGCATTCTGCTGATGAGGAGCCTGACGCCCCTCCTTTTGGTCAGGATGCTCCACCTCCACCTGTCACTCTTGAGTCCATTCAGACCATGCTCCGGGATCGCTTTACTCTTGAGGACGATCGCTGGACACAGCTGGACTATCGTACCACTCTGCAGATGAGTGCTCTCGGCAACTCTCTGCATGATATCCAGTACTCTCTGTCTCAGCATCTGCACATTCCCATGGAGAGGGATCCAGCGCACGCGGGTTATCGCATTGATGATCCGTGGGTTATGCGTTACATGGATCCGGATGATGCTTTTGTGGACCCTCGTCGCTCCTTCCATGGTCCATCAGATGTTCCAGGACCATCTCGTGCTCCATGATGGAGATTGGCTACTATCTGCTGCTGCTGCTACTGATGATGATCTTAGTTACTTTTGATTTCAGTTATTTAGTTTCTTATGGATTTATGTAGCTGGTTTTATGTCACTTGGTTTGGTGAATGACATTATCTGTCTTTATTATCATTCTATGTCAGTGACTTATTTTGCTTAGTATTTTACTGTTTCTTTTCTGCTTGGTGTGGTTGCATTAATATTCATTGCTTCTTTATATTGCTAACTGCCAAAAGGGGGAGAAATAATGTATATTTTTATTTTTGGGAGATATTAGATATCATACTGGTTCTATGCATTCGTATATCTGTGTATATCTGTACTTCTTGCTCTGGAAAATATTATCTATCAGATCACAGGTACTATGCATTTTGTAAGGGGGAGAGCTATAGCTTCTAGCTCGACACCGTTCATGGTTTACGGGGGAGCTATTTTCTCTTAGCTCAGGCATCGTGTATGGGGGAGCTATGGAACTATGTTACAATCAACTGTGTCCAGGTATGAATATTGAAATATACATATATTATTTTGTCAATTATCAATATGGGGGAGATTGTTGACACAAAGTCACAGTCAACCAAATATTGACTACATTGACCAAATAATATTTGTATTAATTCAATACGACACACGACGACTGCATTCAGTTCAAGACAGATGACAGCTCAGTCTCCGGCTCTCAGTGTGTTCTGGAGTCTGTATTTTATGATTTTATTGAGTCTAGATTTATGTACTCTGAGTCTTGCTGAGCTCTTGGAACTTAGTCTATAACCTACCCAAAATCCCAAGCTCCACTGAACCAAAAACTGCCCACTGGTCCCCTTAGAACCACTCTGTGCTTTGGAGACAGAGTTCGGGCCGAACTCTGCCTCCACACAGAGTTCGGGCCGAACTCTGTCCTCTAGAAATCAGGAACCCTAATTTTAGGGATAGCTGGTTGCTAGCTGTCCAACGGCCAAATTTTTTGAATTCTCCTACCCGAATTCTGGCCGAATTCTGCCTCAAAAATCAGTATAAATAGGGCATGAATTCTCTCATTTTGAATCACACAATCTTCTCTTCTCTTCTCTCTTATAAGCTCAATAAGCCATACCCTTCCCATCTACTAGCCACAAGCCTCCTAAGTCTCGAGTGCTCAGCATCTCTCAGTTAGGATTCTTGTGCAAGAGTTGAAGAAGTCGCTTGGACAATTCCAAGCAAATCGCCACTGCGATCCTCTGTTAGAAGTTGACGTGCTCTTCTGAAGAAAAGGCACGGGTTGTAAACTACTATTTCACAAATAGTGGATTTAATCCTGAGCTAGAGTTCTCAGGCCTGGACTAGTCCTCCACGAGGGAAACCAGGTTAAAATCGCTGTGTTTGCGTATGCTCTTTTGCTCTTTATTTATTTTTCGCACTTTACTCTGATCATTGATTGTTGGTGAAAGAGTTAATTTTTTTATTGGCTATTTTTCTATATAAACTCTATTCACCCCCCTCTAGAGTTGCCAAACTGTTCTTCAAGCAAAAGTATAGATAGCAAAAGAAGATTTTTATTTTCATATAAAAGTCTATTACATGTCTAAAGAAGGGCTTTACATAGGAGAATTTCTACAAAAAGAAAGATCTTAAGACTACAGCCAGGTGAAGCAAACTGCCATGCGTCCCCCACTAGGCGCATCATCAGGCAGGCGCATCACTTCAGCGTCTCAGTCAGGCGCAGCCTTCAGCATCTCAGTCAGGCGCAGCCTTCAGCGTCTTAGTCAGGCGCAGCCTTCAGCATCTCAGTCAGGCGCAACCTTCAGCATCTCAGTCAGGCACAGCCTTCAGCATTTCATTCAGGCGCAGCCTTCAGCGTCTCAGTCAGGCACAGCCTTCAGCATTTTAGGCGTATCATAAAGTCTCAGCATATGCGCCTTACTTCGACCCGATCAAATGCTTCTACTAATGAAGCATTTATTGAGCAGAACCTGGGTGGACGATCAACCCTACCCTAGCGGAAAGAAGAGCTCTCCAAGAAAGAGGAGAGCACCGCAATCGATCCGAGGCTAAAGGAGCAGCTTTCAACACAACCAGAATGGGCAACACCCATTCTTACAGGAGGAAGAGCTCACCAAATCCCAAGGAAGATGAGAGCACCGTAATTTCGATCTACGGCTCTTCCAGCATAACGGGGACAGGGCTCGAGCATCCTGATCTTTAGATGCTACAGGCACCTTCCGCCTGCCTCATAAGCCCTCGACCCTGACTTTTGGATGTAACCGTCACCTTCACGAGTGCATGAATGAAGACAATGCGTCACATCTTCACCCTCGGGAGTATCTCGTCAACAGAATGTGCTCGAGCAAACAATTTGAGAACGAGAGGCAAACTCTCTCCTTGCCACTATTTATAGGTCGGGCAAATCATACTACCAAAATAAGTCATATCAGCGACGTATTTAGCAACGCAAAGATAGTTCGTCGCTAATATTTGGGGTTTTAGCGACGTTAGTATAAAACGTCGCTGTTTGTTGCCAACAGCGACTAAATAGCGACGTCTAGCGGCTACAATTTGTTAAATGGGAACCTGCGTCGCAAGTTCGTCGGTACCCGTCGCTGAAATAGCGACGTGTAGCGACGAACTTCAAGCAGCGTCGCTGTTTATTATATGTCAGCGACGTTTAGCGACGTCCTATAAGGACGTCACTAATCGTTTCATATAGCCAGCGAGGGTTTCCTTTTCGATCATTCACAATTTTTCTCCCCAATTTTGGGTGCGCTCCTCCTCCGCGACGCTCCTCCGACGATTTCCCTCCTCCGGCCTCCTCCTCCGCGGCGCTCCTCCGGCGATCTCCCTCCTCCGGCCTGCTCCTTCTCCTCCTCCTCCTTCCTCAGGTAGCTCCTCCCCAGTTTCTCCTCGTCTTCTAGCTCTCTCTCTCGCTTCTAGTTCGTGTCTACGAGAGCGTGGACTCGCTGCAGGGGACACGAGACTGACAGTAGACTCGCTGCGGGGGACACGAGAGCGTGGACTCGCTTCTAGTTCGTGTGACACCTATTTTGTTGGTTTGGACACGTCGTGTCCCACTGTGTGGACACAAGACTCACTGTGTGACACCTATATACTGATACTGGGAGTTTTTTTGGGCATATCAACTGTCAATTTGATATTTTGCTTGGATTCGAATTCTAATTTTGGGTTCGAGCCCTATTTACGGATATTGGGAGTTTTTTGGGCATTTTTCAGGGTTTGAAATGATGAATAAATTGACTAATAATTATTATTGAGCCCTATAAAATTTCAGCTATGTCGCGAAGGATGGACTTTCTGTTCAGTACCCTTTAACTGAATTAAGTTGACCTGAATACCATATTTTAAATCCTAAATCTACGGTACGACATCGTGATCAGGACATAGTCCCTGCAGCCATTCGACTGGCAAGGCAAAAACTATGTAGCCGTAGATAAAGTTGACTGTCCTCCGACCCTCATCCCTCGGCAATGATGATACGACAACCTATCACTATATCTTATATAGTAGTAGATAATGTCTTAGTATTACATTATGTGAGTTCATCTTGATTCTGTTACATTCTTCAGATACTACATACGATAAGAACATATACTACACCATATGTACAGAACATAGATGATTCATACTAATGTATGCTAGAATGAATCTTGGGTTGTGTTCTGAGCCATCCGTTCTGCTACTTGGCAAAAAATCGAATTTATTGTACTTTATCTGCTTTCAAAAATGTACTCAAATTACATGATGGTTCCTTTAGTTAGCTTGCTTATGTTACAATTATATTAGCTTGCTTACCAGATGGCACCCATGACCCGAGGAGCGGCACGTCGTTTGAGGAAAACAGTGAATGCTGAGGTGGCTCCTCCTACTGTTAAGGGGGAAGTGGCACCGGTTGCTAGTGAGACCGGGAGTTCTATTCATCCAGCACCGGTAGCTAGTGAGACCGGGAGTTCTATTCGTGCAACACTTGCAAGGGACGACATCTCTCCTCACGCCAAAGATCTCGCTTTTTCGAGGTGGTTGCGTGATCGTATCACTGAGCGTTTGCGTGAGCTGCGTGGTTCTCATTAGCTATTAGTACTTATTTCTATTGGACTTTTTATATTGGGTTGTTTTTATATTAGACTATTTGTATTGGACTACATATATGAATTAGTACTGTGTCAATCTCTGGATTGTATTGGTACTACGACCCTCATCCCTCGGCAATGATGATACGACAACCAACCAGAGAGGATACTCTGAGAGATCCATCTGAGTTGGACGTATACTCTGAGAGATCACCTTTACAAGTATGATATCAGTAGTGGGATTGAGTGTGTACGTCCTACTCAGATGGGTCTCTCACGGTTACTATTTTTTCTGACAGCATGGTGGATGTGCTCCGTCAACAGATTCTTGCTCCGAGCCAAAACTTTGCCCCGCAGCTCAAGTGGACATCTTTCGTGTAGAGCTCGAGTGAGAGGTTCCTGACAGCATGGTGGTCTCCTTTGTCAAAGTATCCGTGCTCATCACATATTGGTTGTGGGACGAGCATGGATACTTTAACAAAGGAGACCACTATGCTGTGAAGAACCTCTCACTCGAGCTCTACACGAAGGATGTCCACTTGAGCTCCGGGGTAAAGTTTTGGCTCGAACCAAGAATCTGTTGACGGAGCACATCCACCATGCTGTCAGAAAAAATAGTAACGGTGAGAGACCCATCTGAGTAGGACGTACACACTCAATCCCGCTACTGATATCATTCTTGTAAAGGTGATCTCTCAGAGTATACGTCCTACTCAGATGGATCTGCAGAGTATCCTCTCCGGTTGGGTTGTGTTCTGAGCCATCCGTTCTCACACTTAAAATACATATTAATTAGAAATGTGTTTTGTATTTTCGGTGAAACCAGGGATCTGATTATGTATTTTGTATTTTGGTTTCTGTATTTTGGCTCCAGCTCCATTTGCATTAATCTATGGTACGACATGGTCCCTGCAGCCATTCGACTGGCGAGACAGAAACTATGTAGCCGTAGATAAAGTTGACTGTCCTCCGACCCTCATCCCTCGGCAATGATGATACGACAACCTATCACTATATCTTATATAGTAGTAGATGATGTTTTAATATTACATTATGTGAGTTCATCTTGATTCTGTTATATCCTTCAGATACTAGATACGATAAGAACATATACTACACCATATGTATAGAACATGGATGATTCATACTAATGTATGCTAGAATGAATTTTGGGTCGTGTTCTGAGCCATCAAAATCAGAATCCTCGACTCTCTTTCGCTTCTTGGATATTTACCCAGCTTCCAATAATCTTTCTCTTTATACACGGATCTACAGAATCAATGCCATCCAAGGAAGGCAAAACTGAATCAGCATTGTCTTCCGGATCGTCCTCATCAAGGCATTACAGGCTGCTCAGCGTGCCCAGCTTTTTCAACTTCTCGCTGGCTACAGAGTCGAAATGGGAATGGGTCCTCTTTGCCGGCCCGGAGCTCTGACTCGCACTCGTCGCCTCGCTACCGGTTTTCTCTCCTCCTCTGACGCGGGTCCTAAGAAAAGAAATTTCGTACCTCTTCTTCACAGAAACATCATTGCCGCCTTGTACTCGCGAGCCTTCTCGTCTGTGACGCTATCCAACTTCTCGGTGCCTACATTGTCACTCGAATTTCCCTTTCGACTCGTATCGTCCTCTTCTTTCCCTGTCTTTTTGTTTCCTGTCTTACAATCATCTGCTATCACCGCTGTCTCATTCGACTCTTTCTTCGATGACTCCGAGGAGGAGGAAGAAGACTCGGAGAAGGAGTCGAATGAGTCGGCGGTGATAGCAGATGATTGTAAGACAGGCAACGAAAAGACAGGCGAATAAGAGAATGATACGAGTCGAAGGGGAGATTCGAGTGACAATGTAGGCACCGAGAAGTTGGATAGCGTCACAGACGAGGAGGCTCGAGTACAAGGCGGCAATGATGTTTATGTGAAGAAGAGGTACGAAATTTCTTTTCTTATGACCCGCGTCAGAGGAGGAGAGAAAACCGGTAGCGAGGCGACAAGTGCGAGTCAGAGCTCCGGGCCGACAAAGAGGACTCGTTCCCATTTCGACTCTGCAGCCAGCGAGAAGTTGAAGAAGTTGGGCACGCTGAGCAGCCTGTTATGCCTTGATAAGGACGATCCGGAAGACAATGCTGATTCAGTTTTGCCTTCCTTGGATGGCATTGATTCTGTAGAGCCGGGGGAAGTGGCTCCTCCTCGGCAATGATGATACGACAACCTATCACTATCTTATATAGTAGTAGATGACGTTTTAGTATTACATTATGTGAGTTCATCTTGATTCTGTTACATTTTAGATACTAGATTCGATAAGAACATATACTACACCATATGTACAGAACATAGATGATTCACACTAATGTATGCTAGAATGAATTTTGGGTTGTGTTCTGAGCCATCCGTTCTGATCAAGGATCTTCCTTCTCCTCTCCTCCACCATGGCTCTGGACCCATTTGCTCCTCCCTACTCCCCTTCTTCTTATTTGGCTCTCTCAGCCACATATGATATCCAGCTCAAGTGTAGAGTCGGGGGAAAAGAAGTAGACATGAAGAGGAGGGGGAAGCAGCACAACCGGCGACATGACCCGGAGGAAGTACAGAGGTTTTCTTCAAATGGGAATAGATGGGTTCAGAGCCATGGTGGAGGAGGAGCAGATGGGTTCAGAGCCATAGTGGAGGAAAGGAGAAGGAAAATGCTTGATCAGAACTTGAGGTGGAAAAGTTGTGACATTGATCGCGTGAAAGAAGGAGAGGGTGGAAAAGTTCTTCTCCCCCGACTCTACACTTGAGGTGGATATCATATTTTGGTTTCTGTATTTTGCCTCCAGCTCCATTTACATTAATCTACGGTACGACATGGTGATCAGGACATAGTTCCTGCAGCCGTTCGACTGGCGAGGCAGAAACTATGTAGCCGTAGATAAAGTTGACTGTCCTCCAACCCTCATCCCTCGGCAATGATGATACGACAATCTATCACTATATCTTATATAGTAGTAGATGATGTCTTAGTATTACATTATGTGAGTTCATCTTGATTCTGTTACATTCTTTAGATACTACATACGATAAGAACATATACTACACCATATGTACAGAACATAGATGATTCACACTAATGTATGCTAGAATAATTCTTGGGTTGTGTTCTGAGTCATGCGTTTCCATACTTGGCAATTAAGTTGTAGACCATTATGTGTGACATTATTGTTACAAATTTTCATATATCTGTGTTGATTGATGAGATTGTGTTTCAAATGTGTTCGTGATTGTGTGTATCTGTGTTGTTTGATACTGTGTTCGTGATACACACCGTTGTTGCTGTAAAAAATGGTGTAGGGGATGCTGCAAATGCTGCAGGGGATGCTGCAAATGCTGCAGGGAATGCTGCAAATGCTGTATTTTTTTATTTTTTTTAATATTAGCGACGTTCAGCGACGTTCAGCGACAAAAATAACGTTGCTAAGTAAGTACACCGACGTTGCTAACGTTGATGAATACCGTCGCTGATCGTCACTATACGTCGGTAATGTAGCGACGTAGGAAAGTCGCAGAACGTCGCCATAAGGCTCTCAAGCCAGGTCAGCATCGATGCATGTAAAGTCGCTCAACGTCGCTAGTATATGTCGATAAATATAGACGTTTTACGTTGCTGGCAGTCGCTACATTAGCGACGTATCCTCGTCGCTAAAGCTCGTCGCAATAGCCGACGTATTACGACGTTTTCTTGTTTAGCGACTAGGTTAATCGCGACTACGTGAATACGTCGCTAAATACATCGTTAATCATAATTAGCGACGTATTTTTCCTATATAGCGACGTTTTGAAGCGTCGCTGATTTGACAGATTTTAGTAGTGTCAAACCCATGCGCCAAGTGGCGGGCTCTCTGAATCCCGTGCAATAAATTTGCATTAATGGTGATGAACCTGACGCTTCGAATTCAGCCAAGTCAAAACGGCTATTTAAAGCACTTGAAGAACACAAAAGTCGGACCAATAAAGGCACGTCATGCAAATGGATGTGCCAGTCAGACACCACGCATCGTACAGACGCGTCCGTCAGTTCCAAAGCGCCCCGTAAGGATGCGCCCAACAATGCATAGATCCATGCGTCCTAGTCAACATGGATCTATGCGCCCATTATTGGCCCATCACCTATCAAGCAATTAATGCTCAAGTGACAGAGTTGGCAGCACGTTCCCCGAGGACTAGACTGTTAGCAGCTTTTTTAGAAGACGAAGCGTCGCTGACATCAGCATCATCATTACTTTTCTCCGACGGCTACGACCCACATGGCCGACCAACCACTCGCATGCGCCTCAGCGGCCATGCACCCGAAGACTCGCATGCGTCTCAAAAACCGTACGCCCAGACTGGTTCGTGACTCATGAAGGTTGTGAACCAAAGTCTTCTCATGTGCCCAGTCCCGGGCACATCCTTCCTGATCACTCTCCACCAAATCAAAATCTTTGAGCCATGGACCTACGACACGTGTCCTTTGACTCAATTTAGCCAATGAAGGGGTGCTAATCACCCAAGATCTCAGCAACTGAATGATCCTCTCCCCTGCTACGTGCCAGCCCACAAAAGCAGCATGAAGGATTCAACCCATAAATGATGGTGCATCATCTATGCGCCTCCCGCAGCTTCAACCACGTAGCATCTCCACGTACAGGCACATCCTATATATGCACGCATGAGCAGCCAGCCTGCAAGCTATAAATAGAGGGATCATTTTCTTCTTACACACACAAAGAGAGACACACCTACGGACAGAAACCTACATACACAGTGAGAGAGGCAGATACAGACACTCAACGTCTTCTTCCTCTCCGTAAGCTCCAGCACCCAGAGCAACTCAGATCTTTAGAGAACCGAGAACCGTCGTCAGATCGTCAACGGAGTCAACGTATTACCACTCGCTCCATCGACACAAGGACCCAGATAAACAAAAGTGTTCTCCTAGGACTACATCTAAGTCCTACATTATAATACTGTTCTGTTTGTAATTAAAATTGCAATAAAAAGATTTTAATGGCAAACAATCTTAAGTCTCTTTAGTACTTAGTATTTTTAATTTCCATGGCTCATTGTGTGTAGATCTAAACTTGTTGTATTTTTATATTTTTGGGTTTTAATCTAGCTAACTTTGTTGTTTCCAAGTTTTTATGGTTCCATGTTGTAGAGAATTTTGTTCTATCCTACTTCGACCTATGAAAGTCCAGATTTGGGCTTGGAATGAAGGATTTGGAGAGCTTGGAAGCAATGGCTTCCATGGTTCTGTTTTCGACAGCGGAGAAGAAGAACAGTGCTGAGCCACATGGCTTGTACGGTCCAGTCGTATGAACTTCTTAGCCGCATGGCAGTACTTGACCGCATGGAATTTCATGTGGCAAGTCTTCCAGCCGCATGGCAATATCTGCCGCATGGCGATACTGCCGTATGAGCTCGCTTGAACCATTGCCGCATAAGACCTTGCACCCTATTCAGCCGCATGTGGACAATTATTTTTTAGCCGCATAGGGATAACCTATTCAGCCGTATGAGCTTTGCTTGCTGCATAACGCATATTCAGCCGTATGAGGTCATCTCAGCCGCATGGCCGCATGTCATTTCAGCTGCATAGGCTTTGGTCATTCTCAGCCGCATGAGATTTCATATCCCAGCCGCATGTGACTTTCCTATCTCAGCTGCATATACATTCAATCATTCTCAGCTGCATGAGACTTGATTTGTCGCAACCGCATGAATTTTAAACTTTTCTAGTCGTGTGTACTTCTGTTTACCGTAGCCGCATAAGGGTCAGTTCCTTCGGCCGCATGGAGACCCCAGTTGCATGAGTTTGAGACCCGAGCCGCATAGGGCCTAGATTCCCTAGCCGCATAGACCCGATCTTCCTTGGCCACATGTCATAAAATCGTATAAGATTTGATTTATTCAGCCGCATGAGATTTGATTTATTGAGCCGCATGGACTTAGTTTCCTTCAGCCGCATAAGCTGTTTTCTTTTGGCCGCATAGCCCATTGCCACATGAATTCTAGCCCATAATGCCTTTTGGCCAATTTTGTCCCGTATGACATTAATTAACATTTATTGTTATCTTGGCATTAATTAACATTGATTGTTATCTTGGCATTAATTAACATTGATTGTTATCTTGATTTATAATTGATCATGCGTTCCTAGTTGGAACTAAGAGACTGGCTAGTCGTCTTATTGAATTTAATGAATGTGACACATTCATATTAATTATGAACTATTGTAATCGATTGGCCGATTCCGAATATTGGCATACAGGTACGTGCAGGCTTCAATTTATTTACTTTACAAAAGCAGCATGTGTACTTTATGGTCAAGGCATAATTATTCCGTGGTTAGTTTTGATTGTTGCATTACGCTATATAAGACCTACAACATAACCGCACGGGTATCGTTGTGGAGTTGGGCATATCGTACTTTGTACGAAAGTACTCATTCTGAATGACCATGATCCACAGCATAGGATTTCACTTAACATAGAGACTACTAAGTTAAATACAATAATGATTGCATGGAGAGAATGGATTCCCGAGTTCTTACATGGCAGCCCTCTTTAGGACTATTAGTGTCCGACAGGCCGGCTGGTTCCCACAGATACTGCAAATCTGCCACACGAACAGGGAGCGGTATCTGCTTATATTATTTAATATATATTGATGACGGGCGTCCCACTGGGACTCGTCTAATTCATGATTGGCACAATTGATTGACTGGGTAGACTAGCCTTGCTTGCACATAGTAAGAACTGAGGAATCCTTATTGCATATTTCCAGGGTAACTTGGAACTCACAATAGTAAGCTGTAGTAGTTGAATGGCCGTTTAAATTGATTTGTTTATGTACTGTACCTACTCTGTTAACTACTGAGATGATCAGAATATCAGGACATGACGGGTCAACTTATGTCCTTGTTTGGTTGAGAAGTTGGTTCGAAGTGTCGTGATGTTATGAGAATTCCAGTAGCAAGCAAAGATCTATTTATCATATTTTCTTATTACTGGTTCTAATTTCTCATATCGTGCTTCCTTGCGGTACTTGCTATTAGAGGTCTAACCTCTCTGGTTTTGTATGACCAAATTTAGAGCCGGTCTCCGAGGACTCATCTTACTTCTACCTCCAAGATGGTCAATACTAGAGGAATGATTGCAGGAGGACTCGAGTGGGTTTCTCATTTCCCCGCTCGTTTTGTTATTTACTTTATACTTTCCGTTTGGCACCGACATGTTAGTCAGATTGTCTTGTACTTACTTTACATAATTGTAACTAAGTCAGGCTGCAGCTGATAACAATTGTGTATACGTTGCTATATCATCGGGCTATGTTTTGTAAAGCCAGATGTCAAAAACATTTTGACTGAGCGTTTGGGACGCCTTACTACTTTATCTTACATGTTCTCTATTACTATTTTCTTGTTTGAATGATTGAGACAATAAAGGTTGAGTGACCCTAGTAAGACTCTCATATAGTATGCACCCCCTCGTCTTTTAGACAGCATTGATCGTATTATACGGTATTCATCTACCCGTAATACGTAGCTGGCTGAGTCATTCCCCCGCTCTCCAGTATTCTGGTTCTGGGGCGTGATAAGTTGTCTTCAGTGGGAGTCAAGTTCGACGACGAGTTTCAGGAACTATGGCTACTGTATACATTGCCGGACTCGTGGAAGACCGTACGAGTATCTATGATCTCTTCTGCTCCAGAGGACGTGGTCAGTCTGGAGTTTGCCAAGAGCGGGGTGCTGAATAAAGAGATGCAGAGACGTTCTCAGGGCACTTCATCCACATCCCACGACTCAAAGGCATTGGTTTCAGAGAGCCACGAAAGGGGCAAAAGCAGGGGTCCAGGTGGTGGCAGAGACAAGAACAAGGAGAAGTCCAAGGGTCGATACAAGGACTCGGAGTGTTACCACTGTGGCAATAAGGGCCACATCAAGCGAAACTATTTCGCTTGGAAGAGAGAGAAGAAGGGCGACAAGGGGAAGCAAGACGAGAATACTACAGCGGCGACCTCGATACATGAAGGCGATGTGATCATCGTAGGTGATGATGTCATTACAAACCTCGCCTGCGATGACAATTCTTGGCTGGTGGACTCAGGAGCTTCGGCGCATGTATCTCACAACAGGGCACTATTTGCCACTTACACGATAGTCGACTGTGGAGTGTTGAAGATGGGTAATGGAGATGTGTCGAAGGTGGTTGCCGTCGGAGATGTACATTTGAGAATGAAGACGGGTGCAGTTCTTGTTCTCAAAGATGTTCATCATGTCTCTGATATTCATTTCAACCTGGTGTCGGTTGGAAGGTTGGATGACGAGGGATTCTTTAGTCTCTTCGGAAATAGTCAGTGAAAGCTTTTCAGAGGTTCGATGGTGATTGCCAGAGGAAGCAAGAAGTCCGATCTCTACTAATGGAGGGGAGCGCACAGGGGGCACAGGAGGTGAACGCAGTCAGTGATGCGTCTATCGAGTTGTGGCACATGCGGCTCGACCATATCAGCGAGAAGGGGATTAGCTACTTGGTGAACAGGAAGGTGATTCCAGGGCTCAAGTCTACAAAGTTGGAGAAGTGCACGCACTGCTTAGCTGGAAAGCAAAATATGGTGTCTTTTCAAAGTCACTCAAGTTCAAGAAAGCCGGCATTGCTCGAGTTGATTCACTCGGATGTCTGCGATCCTATGAAGGTAAAATCTATTGGTGGTGCATCTTACTTTGTAACTTTTATTGATGACTGTTCTAGGAAGATTTGGGTCTATGCCTTAAAGACCAAGGATCAGGTGCTGCCTACTTTCAAAGAGTTTCAGGCCTATGTTGAAAGAGAGACGGGCAAGAAGTTATTATGTGTTCGATCCGACAACGACGACGAATACATCGGTCCCTTTGATGCTTATTACAGAGAGCAAGGGATACGACACCAGAAGACTCTGCCTAAGACACCTCAGCTCAATGGTGTAGCGGAGCGTATGAACAGGACACTGATGGAGAGGGTGCGGTATTTGATGTCAGAAGCAAACTTGCCGTACAGTTATTGGGGTGAGGCTCTTCTCACAGCTGCTTATGTTATTAATTTGTCTCCTAGTGCTCATTTTGCAGGGTGATGTGCCTGACAAAGTATGGTATGACAAAGAGCCGTCATACAATCACTGCGAGAGTTTGGCTGTAAGGCCTTCGTGCATGCACCGAAGGATGAGAGGTCCAAACTTGAGCCGAAGACGAGGCGATGCATCTTTGTCGGCTACGGTCGAGATGAGTTTGGCTATAGACTCTACGACCCAGTTGGAAGAAAGCTCTATAGAAGCAGGGACGTGATATTCGTCGAAGATCAGACCATGACCAACACTCGGGATTCTGAGACGTCTTCTGAGGCTGAGGAATTACCTGAGTTAGAGTCATTTCGCTTCGAGCAGTTTCCAGAGGACATCGCAGAAGATCCAATTATGGGGGAGCCAATATATGGAGTTGCTCCTAACCTTGATCATCAGCCTGCTGATGGTGGTCAGGGTGTCCCTTAGGAGGATGAGCATGCCGGGAAGGCAGTTCCTGAAGGGGAGGAGGTGTTGGTATACAGCCAGCACCAGTGGCTCCATTGAGAAGGAGCGACAAAGAGCGTCGACCATCTACGAGATACTCACTGGGTGAGTATGTGCTATTGACTGACGGGAGAGAGCCCAAAAGTTTTGTAGAGGCTATGGAAGACGAACACAGGCATGAGTGGATGGAGGCTATACAGGAGAAGATGAGTTCCTTACATGCCAATTCCACTTATGAGCTGGTGCAGTTGCCAAAGGACAAGAAGGCTTTGAAGATTCGATGGGTGTTTATAGTGAAGCAGACGAATGATGCTATTCGTCCTCGATACAAAGCGAGGCTGGTAGTTAAAGGCTACGATCAGCGGAAAGGCATAGATTATGATGATATATTTTTGCCTGTCATCAAGCATTCGTCTATTCGGGTGGTACTAGTATTGGCAGCCAGTCTCGACTTGGAGGTCGAGCAGATGGACGTGAAGACGATATTTCTCTACGGTGATCTTGAGGAGGAGTTGTACATGGAGCAGCCAGAGGGACTCTGTGAGAAGGACAAGTCATATTTGGTCTGCCGGTTGAGGAAGAGCTTGTATGGTCTGAAACAGGCTACGAGGCAGTGGTACAGAAAGTTTGAGTCGTTTATGGGGGAGCATGGTTATGCACGGACGACGTCGGATCACTGTGTATTTTTGAAGTATTTTGTCGAGGATAATTTTATTATTTTATTGCTCTATGTTGATGATATGCTATTAATGGGTCGGAATGCCACTACGATAGCGGAGTTGAAGCGCCAACTGGGCGCGGCCTTCTCTATGAAGGATTTGGATACAGCGAAGACTATTCTTGGGATGGAGATCAGCCGAGAGAGAGTCCAAGCTGCTACATTTGTCCCAAAAGAAGTACATTCATCGGATACATCAGCGTTTCGGTATGGACGGGGCGAAGAAAGTGAGTTGCCCCCTTGCAGCCCACTTTAAGTTCACTGAGGAGCATTGTCCATCTACCGAGGACTAAAAAGAAGATATGGAGCGGGTTCCAATACTTCGGCTGTGGGGAGCCTTATGTATGCTATGGTGTGTACGAGGCCAGACATCGCTTATGCAGTTGGCACTGTTAGCAGGTATCTTTCAAATCCTGGAAGGATACATTAGAGTGCCGTCAAGTGGATTATACGATACCTTCAGGGTACTGTCGATTGGAAACTTTTTTTTGGTGGTGACGAGCCGAAGCTGGTTGGGTATACCGACACTGATATGGCTGGAGATGTAGACACGATGTGATCGACTTTGTACTATGTGATGATGTTTACTGGAGGAGCGGTATCATAGCAGTCGCGGTTGCAGAAGTGTGTTGCCTTGTCGACGACGGAGGCGGAATACATTGCGACGACGGAGGCTTGCAAGGAGCTGCTGTGGATGAAGAAGCTATTGTAGAAAATGGGGCTGAAGCAAGAGCAGTATACTTTGCTTTGCGACAGTCAGAGTGCTATTCACCTTGTAAAGAACCAGATATTTCATAGTCGGTCCAAGCACATCAAGACTCGGTATCATTAGATACGGGATATGGTTGAGAAGAAGGACGCGATGCTTGAGAAGGTTTATACTGATGACAATGGAGCGGACATGCTCACGAAGGTTCTACCGAGGAGGAAGTTTGAGTACTGCAGGCAGATCGTCGGGATGATGACCTCCTCCACCTAGTTGTGAAGGAGGAGATTTGTTGGAGTGGATAGGGTTCCCAACCTATGTGGAGAAGACCTCAGAGTGCGACGTGCGCCGTCTGTGTATCAGAGATGCTCAGAAAGGTGACGAGGCCAGTCGAAGAAGATAAAGAAGCTCGGAAGCTGTCAGAGGAGCTGATGGAGAGAGAGGGACAGAGTTCGGGCTGAACTCTGCCCCAGGGGAGAGTTCTGGCCGAACTCTGCCCCAGGGGAGAGTTCTGGCCGAACTCTGCCCCAGGGGAGAGTTCTGGCCGAACTCTGCCTCCCAGTTTCAGAACAGTTCTGTTGCCAGAACACAGAGTTCTGGCCGAACTCTGTGTGTCGGGGCAGAAGCATTTTTTAGGGTGATTTAATCACCGTTGGATCGTATCCTTCGGTCCAGGTTTTGCTGCGGATTAGGGGGTTTATACATGGTTATTCCTAACCCTAATCACAACACAACATTAACAAGAGAGAGAAAAGAGGCAAGAGTGCCATTACAACTTTGGGAGATAAGAAGGAGGATTGAAGGCCATTTTCGAAGGAGAATCATATTCCGGTAATATCTACTCGTCGTCCTTGTTCTGTAATCATTATTCTTGCTCCTAAGTGTTGTGGGGATCCGATTTGGATCGGAAGAAGTTTGTAGAGGGTGTACTCCTTTATTTCATTAGTGAAGGCTTCTCAGGGTTGGACTCTGATCGTCCCATGGTTTTTCTCGCAAGGGTTTTCCACGTCAAAAATTCTATGTGACTGCGTGGTTTGTTTTGGTGTTTTGGTTCATACGTTGTATTGCTCGGTTCTCTCACAGGCACTCTCTAGTTTGGGGAAAGGTTTCCGCGTTTCTTTTCCAACATCATGCCTGTCTTCAAATGGACATTTTTGTTGAAAAATTATGATTATACGTTAAAACAGTAAATTTAATTCCCATACTTAATTTTTTTAATAAGTTAATTTTACCAAAAATATATCCTTGGACATATTTTTTGCTAAACAGATGAAATGAAATTTCAAGTTATTTTTAGCAACCGTTGATACTAGAATGACAAAAATAAACGATCGGTCCTAACAAAAATAAACGTTCTTAAAATTCTCCTACGGAGAGAGATTGTCCAAATCCGAAATCTTGTCTTACTGTCCCCATGCGAGTTATGGCTGAAATAAATTAACCAACTCTTTCTCTCTCTTTTTTCCTTCACATTCCTTATTTTAATTTCTTGGAAAGTTATTTGTTTTTGACTTTCCATTATCTCAACTCTTCTTCGTTTATATAGTCACTATTTTAATTTCCAGTGTCCTTACAAGATATGTAATTAGTCTTCTGTGTGACTCTTCTTATACATAATTGATCTTAGTTCAAATTAGAGCATCTAAACATTTTCAAGATACAGAGTTATTAGTTTGGGTTTTATTTGAAATTAAAAAAATGTAACGTTAAGTCAAATGGTGCTCTCACGAGTGTTTGTCTTTTGCCTTTAATATGGCCATTTTTTGTACGTACGTACGTTCGATAAAAACGACAAACATCAAAAAAGAAAAGAAATAGAAAAATTCATTTTTTTTTTTGATTAATACTGGTCAAACGGAAAACAAACTAGCCAATAGTACTTTCAAACAGAGGTAGAACCGTGTTGTGGGATGGGGCAAGCTCCAGTCCATTTTACGTTACCTTTTTCATATGAGTCAATCCACATCCAGTCTATTGGAATTTCTTGTTAGTCCCGGGGCTTGATCAAAGATGGTAGACTCGATGTCGAAATCAGAGGTTCAACAAACGTTCACCTTCTGATTATTCTCGAGATCCAAGAGGAACACTATAATATGAATCTGATTACAAAAGCAACAATAATCAGAAAGTAAATCTCACAATACTAGAATAAGTCATATTAGCGACGCAATTAGCGATGTTTTATTAAAACGTCGCTAACGTTTAAGGAATTAGCGACGTAATATATAAACGTCGTAATACGTCACTATTACCGACGATCGGCGACGTTTTGCGACGTTTACCGACGTAACTACTGTAGTGTTGCCAATTTCACTAATATTAGCGATGATTACCGACGTATATGTATGACGTCGCTAAATTGAAAATATAGGACTTTCAGTTTTCATTCCCCCCATTATTTTTCGATCAAAATTTTTCCAAACGAAAGCGCGCTCCCCCTCGACGACCCTTCCCCCTCGGCCTCCGGCGATCCCCTCCCCCCTCGGCCTCCGGCGACCCCCTCCCCCCTCGGCCTCCGGCGACCCCCTCTCCCCTTGGCCTCCGGCGACCCCCTCCCCCCTCGGCGACCCTCCCCCCGGCCGCCGACCCTCCGCGACCCCGCTCGGCAACCCTGCTCCCACCGGCGACCCCGCTCACCCTCATCTCCAGCTTCTCACCGGCGACCCCCTGCCCCCTCGACGACCCACTCCTCTGGCCCCGACTAGGTAAATCCTAACCTAAATGTTAGTTCTATAGACTGATACAATTCTTACATTATTTCTGTATTTATATAAATAGGCTATATAATTGAATGTTGTATGTTGTTTGGGAGTTTGGGTGAGTTCTGAGTTAGGGTTTGCTTTTGAGTTTGATTCCCAGGTTGAGTTTGTGAGTCTATGAGTTAGCTTGGTTGTAGTTCAGTTCAGTTTGTGGGTTTACATACCAGTTTGGGACAAGTTTGGGTTATAGTTTCATATATATAGTATATGTAGGTATTGTTGGGATATGAGTTATACTATATTTATGAGAGGATATATATATATAGAGGAAGGATAGGCATCCCCGCACTTTTTGCATCCCCATGCATCTCCATGTTCACATCCGTTAGATGTGCTTTAAGTCATCTAATCTTAACCATTGGTAAATCAACGGTTAAGATTAGATGACTTAAAGTACCATCCAACGGTGTAAATAGGGGGGATGCTTGGGGATGCAAAAAGTGCGGGGATGCCTATCCTTCCTCATATATATATATATATATATATATATATATATATATATATATATATATATATATATATATATATATATATATATATATATCTATATAGGTATAGGCTAAGGTACACTAGGTCAAGCACATATGTATACCATATATATACAATAACATATATATATATATATATATATATATATATATATATATATATATATATAAAATATATATATATATATATATATATATATATATATATATATATATATGTTATTTTATATATATGGTATACATATGTGCTTGACCTAGTGTACCTTAGCCTATACCCTGAGATATCTATAGGATTACCTAGAAATGAGCCCAATAGGCTAATTGAACTTGTGGACTAGAGTTTGACCAAAACCCTAGCTAGTAAGTCTACTAGTGATATCGCCGATACCAATACTCATAGGAATAGTCCGATACCGATTCCCATACCTATATCTTGTTGCTCAAGCAGTTTATAGCTACAAATTATGGCAGAGAACCTGTAAAGATCGTGTTGTTCAAGTGTGAATGGTTCGATCCGACTGAAAATCAAGGTTGGAAAATTGACAAGCATGGTCTTGTGGATATAAACTACAAGCGTAGATATCAAGGCTACGAACCATTTGTCCTAGCAACTCAAGCTCAGCTCGTGTACTTCACAGCTTATCCGAAACAGGGAGCAACGAAGTCTGACTGGTGGGCAGTATACAAGACTAAAGCTAGAGATACTTTTGATGTTGCCGGAAAAGCTTATCAGGAGGACGAGCTACCTCTTGTAACCAATATTGTTGATGTGGACTCCACGGAAGTTATGCATTACACGACACATAATGTAGAAGATGTAGAATTATCCGAAGAGGAAGACGAAGCTGATGAAGGCGAAGATGAAAGTGAAGATGAGGAGGAAGATGAGGTCCAGGAAAATGAATAAGATGATTATTCTGAAGATGATTGAGAGATACGTACTTTCATTTTCTTATTATGTAGAGTTGGTTATTATATAGTCTTGGTTATTATCTGAATGTACTATCTGGACTTAGATGTTTCTTGTAGAATGTACTATCTGAACTTAGATGTTTCTTGTAAAATATACTATCTGGACTTAGATGTTTCTTGTAAAATATATCATCATATGTTGTCTTGGTTATTATATTGTCTTTGTTGCACTTTTATATTTCTAGTCTCTATTATTTGTTGTCTTTGTTGTATCTCATCATATGTTGTTATCAGGCATGACAGGTCGTCGCGGATCGTTCCGCACTTCCGGCCGACATGGAGCACGGGGTACTGATACTGGCAGAGGACAGGATACTCCTTCGGTACCTACTGTGGTACTGCTAAAGGACGGGGTTCTTCTTCGGTACCTCCTACTGGTACCGGCTCTGGATCCTCGTCGCCCAGTACTCCTGTGTATCGGACAGTAGCTCCGCCCGCCACGATGCTACGGGGCATATCTCCTGGGACGAGTAGTTCCAGGCCTGAGACTGCTCCCGAGAGTAGCGTTCCTCCTGCTGATACGACGATGGAGGAAGATGAGCAGATGGAGGAGGCTGTGTCGACGACCTACCAGTATCAGGCAGATGATTCCTGCGCACCTCCGGAGGAGACGAGGACGGAGATCTAGGCCGACGGTACAAAGTAAGTATTTTGGTTTTTATCATTTTTTCTGTGTTTATCATAAATTAACTTTTCTTATTAATATAATATGTCTGTATAGATATCGTCCCCCGTTGGTACAGAGACGTCTAGGCCAGCTCCTAAGGCAAAATTATGGGGGTCCTTGGATAAACTACTCGGATGCTCCGGACGATAGGAAGGCCTACTGGTTTGCGCGCATCAAGGTTAAAATAGATTTGCTTTTAACATGAATCATTTGATTTATGCATATTATATGTTACTGAAAAATATTTGGTTTGCGTACTCTTCTAGGATATGTTTTTCTATCTACCGCACCGGGGCGAGCTGATCGAGGGAATGTTTTCTGCTGTCGCTGCTAAGCTGATCCGCGACGCTATCAATGATCAGAAGGCTCGTGATCGTGCCGGAAAGCCAATCCAAGGTTGGATCACCCTGATCAGTGGGATGCGATGAAGGATCGATTCAACGAGCCAAGGTACAAGGAAAAGTTCGAGAAGGCCAAGGCGGCTAGGCAGCATGCCTCGAAGTGGTACGGTGGGTCGATTTCGATGACGGAACATTTTTGTCGTCTGGTACGTATTTTTCTTTCAGAAATATTATTTTAATGCAAATTCGATAAATTATTACTAAGATAATATATTTAATTACAAGAAAGGAAGGTCGGTAACGTCGACATGGTGGCCGTCTTCCTGGCCACCCATCGGAAGGACGAAGCCCTTATTGACGAGAGAGCCGTGCAAGCCTATATAAGTATTACAATACTATTTGTTAGTTATAATACTTCGTGTTAATTCTAATATAACTTAGTAAATATGTATACAAATAAATATTCATGTAGTTAGTAATAATAAGAAATTAATTAGAAATTAGAAATCATAGAGTACTATCCATACTTTCTAGGCCGAGTATCAGAGGCTTCGGGACCGGGCGGCTGCTAGTGCACCTACTGCGGGAGAGGCCGGTACTTCCTCGCATCCCACTCAAGCTCCGTCGGCGGACGAGCTGTAGATGACCGCCGCTGGTGGCCTCCGTAGGGGTACATACTACGGTACGGGATCCTATGGCGCCCTAGTTGCGAGCCAGTCCTCTAGGGCATCCTCCGCTAGTGTGCATGGTCCACAGTCGTCCCAGGAGTCTGTCTGAGTCCACCAGATGATGGAGTCTCTCCGGGACGAGGTGCTACGACGGATTCAGGACCAGTCTCAGCACCAGTCGGATGAGCCTGCACTTATAGCACAATTGGATGCGCTCGACTGCAGCATTATGGAGCTCCAACATGTGACTGAACGGACAGAGCGGAGTGTCACAGATCTTAGAGCGTCGACGGAGCACAGCGTATTGGATCTGCAGGCATCACAGATGTCCATGGTCGAGAGGCTGAGAATGGTGCAGGATTCGATGGCTATTAGCAGTGATAGAATGTTATCTATCATGGATTCATACCACCAGCGACTTTCAGAGTTGGAGCGTTATCGTCCTCCGGATGCGCCTTCATCGTCGTTGACTTCGCCGGCGCCATTGCCTTCTTCATTGACAACGACGCCACCGACGTCACTACCTCCTTCATCGGTGTATTTCACAGGAGAACTATGAGCTTTTCTTAGCCCTTCGTCGTGGTGCGTCCCCTCCTCCAGATCCCCGGTAGTCCGAGTTAGGACTGTTTGTATTGAGTGTTTGAGTTGAGTACTTATTTTTTTGTATTTGTTTGTGATACATATTTGTTTGTGACACTTATTTGTTTGTGACACTTGTTTGTTGGTTGCATAGATACATTGGTAATTGGTTGTGTAGATCCATAATTCTGTGGAGAAAATGATTCTATGGAGAAAATGATTCTGATATATTGTGTTTCAGATTAAACTGTAAGGAGAAAATAATTCTGTAGAGAAAACTGCATACTGCAATTTATTTATTTTTATTTTTTTCAAATTTAGCGACGTCTACCAACGTTTACCGACGCGTTCTGATGACATATTGCGTCGGTAGACGTCGCAAAACTGGCATATATTGCCAGGCTACCGACGTATATCGACGTCAGTTTCGTCGGTATGCGTCGGTAAACGTCGCTATACGCCGGTAAATATCCCAGGATTTTACCTCATTTCCCAGGATATACCGACGTATAGCAACATCACCAAACGTCGGTACTATATACCGACGCATAGCGACATTAAAAACGTCGGTAATTTTCCCAGGGAATATCGACGTATAGCGACATCATAAACGTCGCTATGTCATCGACGAAACGACGGTAAACGTTGGTATATTACCGACGTATCTTTGCGTTGGTAAACGTCGGTGTTGGCGACGATCAGCGACGTCTTTCCAAACAGCGACGAAGGTTTCCGCGATAAGAAGAAGACGTCGCTAAATACGTCGCTAAAATGGTTTCGCGACGTCTTTTGGCATTTTAGCGACGTCTTTAGGTGTCGCTAAAGTGCCTTATTCTGGTAGTGTCACGTTCTTCCTCGCAATCGCAGTTGCTGACGTTCGGAACTGAGTTACAACTCCGATGGAGGAGAAGAAAGAAGAAAGAAGAAAGAGAAGAGGAAAGGTTCTTGCTGGGGTGATTAAAATCTCCGTTGCTCAAAACAAGATTCGCCCCACCACGATCTGCTTCCAAGAACTAGCAAGTTCACGAAGAACTTCTGGAACGCTCGTAAGTCAAAATTTGAGACTTGAACGGACTTCCTGGACTTTACATTCTCCCTTAACTCTCTTCTTGGTGCTTTTTTCAAAGGAGGCCAAGGGGCTCTATTTATAGAGTGGAGTAAGACTTTACCTCTTCTCCTATCCGATATGGGACTAAAATACCAATACTCAAAAATAGAGTTTGATAGTTTAGATCATCCCACAATCAACATAGAAGTATACCAGTCTACGTCTACCCCTCGAACACTCCCGTGCATGCACGAGACATCCTGGAGTCCGTGTCCGAGTCCGAGTCCGCACAATAAAAATCAACTTACATCCTTGTTAGAATTATTCCTTTTTTCTTCTAGGAAAATACTCCCACATGACACACACTTGTGTCCTACCACACCTCATGTGCACACCTCAACACAAGCAATGCATTATATTGAGATACTCACCATTTGGTATAGCCGATGTGGGACTATCTTTCCTAGTCCAAAGACAAAAACACCAACAATCTTCCACATATCTCAATATATGGGTTGAGCATTCCCCACAGTGACTGCCCATCATGTATTAGGAGAGATGTCGCTACGACTTGAATCTTTCCGCATATAAATAATAGCATGATACAAAAATAGACTAAGCCTTGAATTCTGCACCATAACTGCAATTCTTCATATTCACATAATGACATTGTAAGCCCCCTGAATTTTAGGGTTTATTTTTATTTTTTTGAATGAATTATTTTCAATAAATGTTTTATTATTTAATTGTTTAGATCATTAATGTACCTTTCCGTGACTTTGACTTCTGGAGCGTCAGGGATGCCAATCTCTGTAAACTCTCTTTACGAGTTTTGTAGTAGACAAGATTATCTTCGTTTTGATATATCATGTCCCACTTGAACTCGTTCCCTTGTGCTCTTTTTGTATCGCGCAACTTCGGGTCAACTTAGACCAATTAATCGTTGAATAATTATTCCCACTTTTATCTTTGATCACCGTTTGTACGTTACCGTGACTTTTAATTTAGGAGCACGAGACCGGTCGTTTTCTCAGAACCAACTTCTCATGAATGATCTACTCGAGACGCTCTACACCCATGACCTTCGTGTTCCACTAAGACACTCTATTTTGTGCTTCATTTCCTTCGCACAACTTTCGGGTCAATTTGGGCCGATTTATTTTCTACCGTGAAACCTGATTTAATTTTTAATTTAATTTCGGGACCCGACATCGATCCAACCCAGTCGACCCAAAGTATGGACATGGCCCACATGAAGCCTACTACCCACATGATACTTATGTTCCATTTATTTGAGTCCCCACATGTTATTTATTTACCTATGATTATAAATATCCATTTAAATTCAATTATTTCACCCTGTCCGATTTTGACCCGACCCGGCTCGACCGAACCCGAACCCAAGCTCCATGTTGCCCTCTCATGACTACTCAAATACCCCACAAGATTTTTCTATTTTTTCTATTTTGAAAATATTTCTTTCTCTCTCTACTTATTAAATATCTTAAATATCTCATGTGTATATTTTTTTTTACCTATTTTGAAAATATTTCTCATATGTATATATATATATATATATATATATATATATATATATATATATATATATATATATATATATATATATATATATATATACACTCTCTCTCTCTCTCTCTCCTATTATTTACACAACCTCACCCCCCTCCGCCTCACAGCACAACCCCTCCCCAACCGACCTCTCTCTCTCCCTCTTCAATAATATCTCTCACTCTTTCTCTCCTTCTATATATTATACACACACACACACATTTAATTATAACTCTTCCTCTCTCTCTTTACATTCAAAAACACACACACACACCCCCCTCCACTTCACAGCCAGCACAACCCCTCCCCAACCGACCTCTCTCCCTAATATCTCTCTCTCTCACTCCTTCTATATATGTAATAAATATACACTCATACATAAACTAACTCTCTCTCTCACTCTTTAATATTACACTCACACCACACCACCACTCCCATCACCCAGCCGACAGCCCCCTCCACCCTCACGTACACCACCACAACACCACCTCCATCATCTTCTCCTCCTCATCTTCATCATCTACACCATGCACCACCACCATTTATATCATCACCACCATCACCATCTCACCATCAACACTACCACCATCAACTAAACCATCACCAACTTCACCACCACCGCCGCACGCCTCCGCGAACACCCTCGTCGGGCGGCAGCGCTGCTAGTCGCGCGTGCGCGCGTGAGCAGCAAGCGCAGCAGCAGCCGCAGCTGCAACAGCAGCATGGCGGTGGCAACGGCCGCCACAGCAGGCACGTGTGGCGCGCCACCGTACGGCCACCGGCCACCGGTGACCCCCCCCACCGGCACACGAGTCCCCGGCGACCACCCCGAGTCCACCACCATCCTCTCCGGCACGACGCATAGGCTATTCGTGCATTTTGAACGAGATCCCGTCGGCGTGCGCGAGTTTGGAACTCAAAATTCGTGTCCCGTCGCAGCAACTTCGTACACATTTTCTGGGAGATCCGACCGTTGGATCGGCAAACTCCTTACTCCGTCGCAATCTTGGTATATAGCACTTCACTCTCCTCAATTTTCGTCCGTTAATTTCGTCGTTTGATACCTCAAAACTGGCCACCAAGTTGACGTTTCAAATTGAACTATTTTTGGACAGTTTCGTGGAGCCGACTTCGTCAGCTCGTAACTCCGCCGTCGCAGCTCCAGTTGGCGTGCTACCAGTTCCTGTGTGCAGCTGGTATAACCCTCTTCCTGCCTCCTTTAAGTTTCGTTTTATTAGAAGCACGTTCGGTTGGTCGAATTCGACGCCAAAGTTGGCCGTCCGAATTCTTTAATTTACACTTGTAAAATTCTATTTTTGAACCCGGGACTCCGGATTCAATTTCTGACACCACCAGTAGACTCGTGGCATCGTTCTGGCATGTTTTCATATAAAGTTTGCTTGATTTGGAGAACGTGAGCCCCGACACGTATTTCGGTGCAAAGTAGGTCCCACTTTTCGAGTTATCGGGTCACTTTGAGATCGGCTCATCGGAATCTAATTTCGGATATACCGATAAGTTCGTATCGTCATTCTGGACTCGTTGACGTATAATTTGCTGAGTTTTGAAGACATTTGCTCCGGCACGTATTTTGGTGCAAATTGGATTCCAAGTGTCCGCGTCAACGTATCATTTTGAGATCGGTACATCGGAATTCGACTTCGGACATTCTGTTGGGTTTGTATCATCATTCTGGATTCGTGGATATGTTATTTGCTATTTTTTGTAGACTTCTATCCCGACATGTTTTTCGGTGCAAAGTGTGTCCAACGGCGGACATCATTTTGACCCAAAATTACCGTTTTGCCCCTATGTCCAAATTAGACCTATGGGTAGGCTATCCTAGCTAATTTGACCATTTTGGACACATTGGCGATATTTATTTTATCATCCGACAACATCTGTAGATTTTGCTTATGAATTATACTTAATTTATAATTAATTATTTTTTCAGAAATTATTACTTTCTGTTTTTGAATTTTTATATATATTTTAATTATTGTAAAAATCTGGGAAAAATTGTATTTAAATAATATGTTAATTTAGCTAATTTATGATAATTTTTCCAGTATTTAATAAATACGTTTGGTATTTTATAAAAATAGAAAAACAGAACTCATTTTCAGTATATTTATGTTTGCTGATTTTTAATAAATATTTATGAAGGTTTATAAATTACAAAAAAATTAGTATAAATTTTTATAATTAACAAGGATCATTTTGGTACTTTATTATATATATATTTTAGCATTTTGTCTATCTCAAAAATTATTGGAACATAGTGTACAGTTTGATTTATTTATTGAATAGTTACGACTTTCAATATTTTGTGTTGTATTGGGTTATTGTAGTGTTGGACATCACCCTACACTAGTGTATAGGTCCTAGAAAATTAGTTTGGATATAGTGGCACTCCACAATAGACTTTTATGCTAGGTCCCCACTTGGCTAGTATCCAGTCAGGAGTCGTGTCACACCACTAGTGTAATATTGAACATAGCTTAGAACTGAGTTTGTATATCATTATTGACAGGACACCAGGCATCTATATCTTCGTACTAGTATTATTGCTTTGCTCGAGGCAAGTATATCTACAAACTCATTTACTGTCTTTTAATGCTAGAACATGTGTTAACCCTATTAAAATACTGATCCTTGAGGTAGCAAGTTAAAATCTTCACATGTTGTATTACTTTCAGTACCGGCCATGCTTAGGACAGTTCTTATATCTTCACATGCTTCTTACTGGTTCTCAGTACATATTTCACTATGCTTTATACTGCTCTGAGTATTCACATGTTTTATACTGATCCCAGTACCCACCATGCTTATACTACTCCCAGTATCTTTCACATGTTTTATACTGTTCTCGTATCACTCACATGTTAATAAAAATGGGTTAAGGAGAAACTGTTAGTAGTGTACGTGATCATGACCCCCTTCTCCATATGTATTTATCGAGCACCGTTACATTCTATATGTATCTGTGTCGTATGTCTGGTCCCGCGTTTGTGTATGGATGTACTCCGATGCCGTTAAGTATACGTATGTACACTTCAGAAAATTGATATGTACCACTGTACATCCTATTTTACCTATTGACTGATCACTCACCTACTACAGTTTTAAACTTTAAAATAAATATGTATTGCCATGATAGACTATGAGATATGCCATGTTCCCTGTGTTACTATGATACTGTGATCCCAGTTGTACCATGAGGCCATGTTTTCAGTATTTTCTGTTTTATAGACTTATCACACCATGTTTCTTGTTGTACATCTCTTTCATTATATAATCAGTACTTTAGTTGTAGAGGTTGTACTTGCTCTCGTCCTGACAGGATAACGTTGTAGGTTTACTTTCTGTGGAGAAAATGCTATGTGTTACATATTATGGCACTAATTTTGAGGACCTGGCCTTAGCTCCAGAAGAGGCCCCAACGGGGAACCTTGCTTAGATATTTTTATTTGTTTTGAGACTTAGACTTTGGTCTGTACTTATATTTCGTAGTTACTGGACTTTGTCTCCAGTTAGATACTTTGGAAGTGTATTATTAAGTCTGTGCTTGCTTACCTTCGCTTATAGATGTTGTGTTGTGATGAACCTTTAAATATGATATTAGAACTGTTAGAAGCTTAGATCCTTTATTGTCTAGTCTTAGAACAGCTTACTACGCTTTAATCAAGCGTAGACTGGACATGGCTCGGCCCGGCCCAACAATTTGGGTAACGGGTCGTGACATATTTTTAGTAGCGGCCCATGCAGGTCCAGACTTAAATTGTTTGGTTACACAAACATGCCTATAATTAGGATCTAGGACAACTTGTTAACACTAGAAATAACAGTTAGAACACCTAGAGGATTTCTAGGATTGCAACATAGGAGAACTCATCACAGCATAGGACCGTTAACTATATTTAGTATCTTGCTTGAAATTCAGTTGGTTACAATTTTGACCAGGATAGTACCCTTGGAATGACCCCTGAGGATCTCACTCTAATCTTACCTAGAAATCTGTTTTCACTTATTTTCATTTGCTCTTCCTTAAATTCGTTGTTGAATTTAATTTCTAATTTTCGTTGTTGACTTTGATCTTGCATCGTGATAAATTTTGTGGATTAAATTATGATATATCCTGATAAGGTAAACGTCTGCTTTAGTTATGGACTTTAGAATTTATCGCAGCCATATTAGCTGGTATGACAAAAACAAGAGCCTGATTTCGGATATACTTATCCTAGTTATGGAATTTAGATTTTCTCGCAGCCATACCGGTTGGCATGGCGAGAATTCTAGATAACATAATTATAGGGTGTATACCTTAGTTATGACGCTATCGTTTATTGCATTTAAGTTTACTGGTGTGGCAAAAATTCTGGTAACATGATTTCAGGAAGACGTGTATGGTTATCAGATCATATCTCAGCTTGGTTCACTTCGTTATGACCGATTGAGTAAGAATAAATTCTTATTATCATTCTACCCCATCTTGATTAACTCTGTCATATCTACATCTACAACTAGAATTATAGGTTCTCTAGGACTCTCCAACGTGATTGCCTTCATGTTATCTTTTGGACATAATTATTTTTGTGTTCCATCTTTCCTATGACCTGACTAAACTCTTTTTCGTTAACCTCTTGGGTAATTCTTTTCGTTATGCATCTCGTTGTCTTCGTACCATTCTTGGAGATATTCCAATAAACTTTTCTGTCTTGTTTGACCTTTAACTTGTTTGGACACTGTTATGGATTGCTTGACCCAGTCTTAGGCCTTGTTACCTTCTATTTCATAGGCGACCAAAATAGCCAAACCTTGTTAACTGATCCTGTAGTATAACTATAAATATATTGTGTGGTTGTGATAAATACTTTTCC